>MEHQ01003458.1:3835-28542 GCA_008828725.1 Saccharina japonica
CCCGACCCTGACCCCGACCTGACCCGACCTCCACCCCCGCCCCCATCCTTACCCCTACCCCACCCCACCCGACCCCGTCCCTTCCTCCCCCTCGCCCCCCGCTTGCAGAACGCTGGGCTGACGATAAGCTTCGGCATCTGGATAGCGGTGGGGGTCCCGTTCTGCGTGCTCGGCGTGTTCGTGGCGTGGTGCCTTCTGTGCATCATCGTGGGCCCGACGGACGTCGACCACATCCCGATGATCGTGTACTCGAGGGGTGACGTCCTGTCGCGCAAGAACGTGTTCATCGTGTCGCTGACGCTGCTGACGATTTTCGGCTGGAGCACGATCGGGGCGACGGAAGACTTCTTCGGCGACCTAGGCATCATCGCCCTCCTCTTCATCATCATCGCCTTCGGCTCGGGAATCCTCAGCGAGGCAAGCGTTTTTGGAGTTTTGGGTTTTTGGTGTTCTTGATTTTTCGGGATTTTATGTTGGTTTTGTATTTTGTATTCTGGGTTTTGTATTTTGGGTTTTGGGTTCTGATTTTGGATTTGGATTTGGGAATTTGGATTTTGGTTCGGGTATGGTGTTGGTTTAGGTTTTGGTTTCCTTTTTCTTCGCTCGGTTTTCTTCCGGTTTTCTTCGGTTCGGTTCGGTTCGGTCCGGTCCGGTCCGGTTCGTTTTGCTTCATTTCGTGGAAATTCTCTTCGTTATGCGGTCCTGTGGTACTTCGCTGTTGTGATTCTCCCGGAGGCGCTTCTCGGACTGCTCTTCCGTGCAGAGCTGTGCTGAACAGCTGTTCCGTACAGCTTTCTTGCGGCTGCTTCCGCACCGAGACAACGGCGCCCGCCTGTTATGATGAGAAGGGAAAGCGACACATTGGTGTACCGCACACAAGGGTAACGTGGGTATTCTAGAAGCTACCCCCGGTTTTCTTTGAATTATCTGGTGAAGGTGGTTCATTGGACTGTTTTTTGCTTTGACTACCGGGCTGACCAGTGCGAAACACAGCGCGAATAGCGCAACAAGCCAGGCGTGGGTCGGACATAGGCCCGAAAGTGGCACGTCACTCCTCTCCACACACGCCGCAGAGTTTCTGTTTTCTACGTATGTATGCGGTGTAGGGTAAACCTTGCGGTGAACACAAAAGCGGTGTCTGCCAATTCTTGCGTTGATTGAGGCGCGCAATATGTTGCTACCTACGCCCCACTGTCACTGCCGCCACCGCTGCCGCCGCTGCCGCCGGCTCGACCCGCCACTCGCACGGAAAACGGCGAGCGATGCAACATAAACGCCGTAGAGAGAGAGGAGGGTGGGGGTGAACTTCATTTTAATGCATGGCCGTAGTCGTATAACCATAGACCCTCGCATCCCTACAATGCCGGGGGGGGGGGGAGTATGTCGTGGGACATCGGGTGACAGGACGGATAGATGCCGCCATCACGAGGCTGCTGACTCGGTGGGGGAATAGAAGGGAAATATCGCAGCCCGCCGCGAGCGGGAGCCATTCACTGTCACCCACCTCAGAAGGAGAGGTCCCTATCGGGCGTGCGGCCGCCGGCGTTTTAATACTTCTTTTGGGAAACGCGGTGCCTGGATCGACCGTGAGCCAGGTGGCGGCTTACGTATTCCGGCCGTGATTCCGTTGTCTGGTGTGTTCTTCGGGACTTGTCCGAGATGCTGGCGGGGTAAGTTGTTTTGCTCAGTTCCTTCCTGCCCCCCCCCCCTCCCCTCCAATATCGCATATCTGTGTCGTTTTGGCCGCGTGTTTTTTGCCCCGCAGGTGGACTTCAACTCGTTCTCGTGGCACACCCTGTTCCTTCTAGGCGGAGGCAACGTCCTCGGCAAGGCGATCGCCTCCAGCCAGCTGCTGGAATACCTGGCCCACTGCATCGTACCTCTCTTGCCCGAGGTATGTGCACAGTTTATCTATAGGCGCCCCCCCTCCCCCCCCCGCCCCACTTTTTGCAGAACTCGTGCCTTGCAGGTATGGCTGGCTGTCTTGTAGATTTTGACGGCCGTGCGTGCAGTGACATTATAATTAGTGAGGAGGTAGTGGGGTACCCGCGAGGGTCAGTGCACCATCGTCTGACAAGGCGTTGAAACCCTCGAAGCGCATGTGCGCAAAACTTTCACCTGGTGAGCTTGGGGCACGGTGAAGCATCTTGACGCTGACGGACCGGGTCGTGAAGCGTGCCCCCACCCTTACCCCCTTACCCCCCCCCCCCGCGCATCGGTCGCCTTATTCACTGTTCCAGTAGAATATTTACGATGGATCGGCCGAAAAACACGTACGATACATGATATTGTACTACGGTTCGACTCTCCTCACACCTACCCCCGGCCCCCGCCCCCACCCCAATCCCTGTGCCGACTTATTTTTGTGCTCAGGACAACCGTTTCCTCCTTCTGGTGGAGGTGGTTTCGGTGACGATGTGCATCTCGACGTTCGTCAGCCACACCGTGGCGGCTCTCATTCTCATGCCCATCATAGTCGAGGCGAGACACACGGGCCCACCTCGGGAGGCAGGGGATGGCAGGGGCGGCGGGCAGGGGGGGGGGGGGGGGGGGGCTAATTTGTTGCTTGCCTTAGTCATTTGACCATTGACCACGCATCCCTTTCGAGACGGAGCACCGGGGGGGGGGGAGGGGTACTTATTTCATGCTTGGTCGTAGTCGTATGCCCGTAGACCCTCGCATCCCTACAATGTCGGGACGGAGCAGGGGCGAGACAGATATATCATATCATCCGGTTAAAATCGGTGTGATGTTTGGGAACCGCGCGAGATTTAGAACCCGCGTGCCCGAGACAGCCGCTGAGGCCGTCGGCGTAACGTTTTCGGGTGTCGTGCCGCAATAGTATGGAAGAAGCACGAGGCAACTCTTGACAAGCGTATTCACCGTTTGTCCAATGTCTAGCTAAAGTCTTGCGTATTTTTGTAAACCTTTTTCGATACTGCATTAATTATCCCTGAAACGTAGGTAGAGGCAGAAAGGGGTTAATCGCCGTCTCAATCGCTCATTTGTCAGGGCAGAGCACAAAAACAATCACAAGCAATCACGCCCGCGTCGCGTGTCGAACGATAGGAATGGGGGGGGGCGGACAGGCGCCCACAAACAATAACGGCGCTCAAAACCCCCACGGGAAGACCTTCCTTCCCTTCTCCCCCTCGCCGTCGCTCCTTTCCAGTTAACCGCCAACAAACGATGCGCCCAAAGCCTTGACTGAGGACCCGCCCCCCCCCCTCTCTCTCAAATAAGCGCAGGCTGACGGTCCTCTCTAACCATTCCCTCCCCTTCCAAACTTGATGTTGCACACTCCCCGCGATTTTGGTGTTTCCCACCCTTGACAGGTTGGCGTCAAGTGTGGAAACCCCGTGCTGCTGGGGATGGGGGCGGCGCTGGCTGTTTCCTCGGGGTGCGCGCTGCCGTTTTCGTCGTTCCCCAACGTGACGTCTCTGCTGGTGACGGACGACTTCAACCGCAAGTACCTGGTCGTGCGAGATTTCGTGGCGTCCGGCCTGCCCATGTCCGTCGTGTCCGTCGCGATGGTCTGCACGCTCGGGTACGGGCTGATCGACTGGATCATGATCCCGCGGATCATGATCTTGACGGACGATGACGGGGAGTTTGACGTCGGCGCCGGTCGATGACATGCCCACTTGGGTATATACGAGGACACGTTCCGGTGCTTTGTCTCGAAAGGGGTGCGCGGTCAATGGTCACTTGACTAAGGCAAGCACTAAATGAGCACGCCCCCCCCCCCCCTCTCTCCTCACCTCTCGCCTCCACCCCCCCGCCCCACCACCCCTCCTTCCCTCCTCTCCCCC
Source organism: Saccharina japonica (assembly GCA_008828725.1). NCBI lineage: Eukaryota > Phaeophyceae > Laminariales > Laminariaceae > Saccharina > Saccharina japonica. Next base: position 7,648 of record MEHQ01003458.1, read on the forward strand.
CCCCCCCCCTTCCTCTTTGGAGCGATTGGGATCGAGTGGTTGGAGCAGTGGAGATCTGTAGTAGGTATGTCCTGTTCGCGTTGGCCGTGGGCGGCGCCTCGTTCATGGAACGGTTGCTGTGGGCGGCAGCGGGTGGGTGGGTGGATGGGTGGGTGGGTAGGTACTCGTTGTTCTGCTGTTGCACAGCCAAGAGCGCTAGATATGATAATGTCGCAAGCGAATTGAAAGTTTCCTAAGATTTTGGTTTTAACCGTAATTTAGTGAGTGTTTCCTGCCGCCCACAAGGGCACACGATAAGCGGGTGTGTTCTTGAACGCAGGCGATTTTCTGTTTCGTTGACCGGATGACCGGATGCCGTAAAAAACGAGCAGGCGGTGCGCGTGATGCGCAAATCGCCTTCCGCAGTGGGGTTTTATGGAGAGGAGTTGGGGTGGAGAGAAAGGGGGGGACGGAGAGGGGTAAGGGTCCGAGGCGTCGAAGGCGTTTAAGCGCGCGTTCAGTCGCCAATGGCACAGCCGGAGTTTCTTCCGCGCCACGCGCGCAAAGTGTATATGCCGAGAAGCCGAGAAGGTTTCAATCGAGGCGTCTCAAACCAAGGGGGAGTGTTGCTCGCGGCAGTCGCATATTTTGAGAATGGATGTTGTATGTTTTGTTCACGACGATGATGCACACCGCGGGTATCTGGTTATAGTGGGAACCGGGCAACCGCTGCAGGCCACAGCCAATTTTTCTGAATACCGTGCGGGGGTTATCAGCATGCATTTTTTCGTTTTTGTATTTACGGGGTGTAGTTGTTGAAGTTCACGTGTATGGTGTGGTGTGACTCTTGAGTGTCCCGGTTGTGTCCTGTTGGTGAAGTGATCGGTAGAATGATAGGCCTGTACCAGTGTGTGTGTAGTTTGTTTTTGTTACGAACAGGCAACTTTGACTCGTGCGCATGTGGAGTGACACGCGAGTTATTTCCGCGTCTGCCTTTATATATCCCACTCTGCGTTTCACAGCTTGCGTTTAATACATGCCCTTGGTGGTTCGATACACAAAGACACCGAGGTGCAGTCTTTCGAGAGAAAGACATACATACACTTTATTACAAAGTTTAAGTACGATAGTATCGGGTGATCAGCGTGTCCATTTTCCGTCTTCGCGGGTACGGAAGCAAAGGTCGAGACACACGCACGTACGCAGAGAAAAACCCCTGCGGAAAATCGCGGCCCCTCCCCCCCCCATGTATGTGTGATCTCCCAAGAATCTACGATCGAGAACAAAACAGAGAAGAGGTTCTCAAATAGTACCGGTTTTCCCCTCCTCCTACCCCACGCCCAACGTTTGCTCCTTTTGCTGCGCAATAACCAGCAGTACAAATACCACAAACACTTACCGGTGGGCTATGACAAACTACTGTCTGTCATGGGTTTAGGTGGGGCGTGTCGCTGTGATAGGCTGTTGCTGCTGCTACTGCACGTCGTGCAGGAGGTGGGCCGGATTGCTGGAGGTCACGTATAACGGAAGGGGGGCAGAAGTTGTGGCGGGCAATGTGCACGTGTGTGCTCGTGTCTTGGTTGGCGTGAAACCTTTTTTCGAATCGCCACGCCGTGATGACGTGTAGGGCCTGCAGTGGGTGCGCCGCACGGGTTCGTTGGTGGGATCGCTTTGACGTGTTTTCCAGGAGGTGGGGTGTGTTGATATACCTGGTAGGTGTTGCATGGGCAGAGACCGTCGTGCCATATTTTCAAGCTGTTGCCGTGCTGTTAAGGATGACCGCTGCGTGCAGGGAACGAAGCGCGGCGGTTATTATGCTGAATATCGCGAAAAAGCGATGAGCAAAATAAAAACGCATGAATGGGGCCATTATCATAGCCGGTGCATCGATGGATGCTGCGATACGCACGACGGCAAAGGTGTAAAGCCACGACCATAAGGATGGTGGAGGTGATGGGGATGATAACAATGACGATAATGACGGCAACGGGACGATGATGATGGTAGTGGTGCCAAGGAAAATCATGATGGCAACAATGGCGATGATGGCGACAAAGCATGCAAGCGATTATATTCGCGGCATCTCACGCACAGCGATAAGTCCTCTCTCTCTTGTCTCTCTTCATAGTAAAAGATGTGTTACGTACATACACGTAGACCGGCCCGAAAAGTGTATATTCTGCGAATACGCACCTTAAGGCGATATCCCCGACAACCGAAAACATAAATGATCTCCATTATTTGACGCATGCTACGGTAGAGGTGCACCTTGTTTTTGCCTCATAAGGGTGGTCACTTGAGGAGCTCTATATATACCTCACCCAAAAAACGCATTTCGCAGGAAAACAAGAGTGATACGCGATGAACAATCCCATGGTCTACGTATACAATTAAAAAATATTGCAACACAAAAATGAAAGCACGGCGGTTTTGGGTCAAGGAGCCTCGTCATTCAGAAAAAAAAATCACCCGAAAAGTGCTACCCCCATCATACCGCGCGTCGTTTTCACAATCTCACAAGTGCGGCGCGCCCTTCGCGCGGCAGGCCTCTCCACCGGTTTCACGGCCAACATCGCGAGGACATCAAAAAGCATCGGGCAAGCTCGAACCCGCAGCCCGCAGCTGTGTGACAAGAAAAAAAAAAAGCACACCGTCGACGTAACGCACAAACGGGGCAAAAGACCGCGCGGACCTTTAGCAACGCCGCTTGAGCCCCTCCACGAGCAGGAGCGCGTCCTGAAGAGCGGCGGACAGAATCTCGGGGTGGTCTTCCACGCGCCCGGTTCCGTCGCCGGGCAAGCGGTCCAGCGCGCGACCCACAACCTTGCGCGCGTATCCGCCGTACGCGACACCGCCTACTCCAGTTATGTGTCCGTCCCATGGGTCCCCTTCCTGCTGCTGCTGCCGCACCCCCTGGCGCATGGTGGACAGGGTCACCAGAACACAGCACAAAAAAACGGACAGTGTGGGGTTGCGTGGGGCGATACCCGGTCGAGACCTCGTTGCGAATGCTGGGTGGGTCTGTACCCCGAGTGCTCCGGCAAGCATCAGTCTGGGCTAGCTTGAATTTCGCGTATCGTATTGTAAAGACACTAACTGCCACGTCGACATTCAGGTACAGGCAGTTCATTTTCCCGCGAGACGTCTAGACCCGGAGGAGATGACTCCCCAGGGTGGGCTATTTCCACCGCACCAGAATCCTCTCGGGATCAGGTCGGACGCAATGCTACGGTAGAGCTTCACCATTTCTGCCTTCTAAGGGTGGTCAGTCACTTGAGGAGCTGTATACCTCACCCAAATAAACGTGGTTTCATACCCGATGAGCAGTCCCATGGCCCCAAGTATAAAATGAACAATATGGCATCACAAGAATGAAAGATCGACGAAATTGGGTTAAAAGGAGCCCTTAATAGGTCATTCAGAAAACGTTTCAGCCAAAAAAAGGTATACCTTGGTATTCCTCTATCGTAGCACGCTTCGTCGGGTCAACCTACTCACGCGCCTGAGGTGGTAGCAGCTTGGTATGATGTTGCAACGGGAGCGACGGGAAAAATTGACACACGACACGTACTTTTACACCATGGTATGTGGAAGTGCGGTGATCTCAAGGATTATTTTTATCACCCCGGCGGAGAAAAAAAAAAAAAAAGCGAGACAGCTAACGCGCGACAGCTAACGCGCGACAGAGGTAACGGTGGTGGCGGTGGTGGTCGCGGCGGCGGTGGCAGGGGTGCTCTCCTGACAATGCATGCGGCGCCGCTCAATGCCTCTGTAAACTATTCCGAAGAATCAGAGTAAACCTAAGACCGCCCAAAACTCCACAGGCAGGGGCGCAGTTGGGGGCGTGGCGCACGATCCGTCCATAAAACATGCTGTCGCTGGTGAACTTGAAAAAAACACTTGCAGGAGCGATGAACGCTTGCTCACCTGTTGACGGTTTCCGATGAGTCCGAGCTCCAATAGCTTGGGGGCGGTGCGGTCGTTCGTGCCCCCGGCTAGCTGTACGAAGTGCTGTCCGTCTCCGAAGGGCACAGCTGCGACGGGCGCAAGCATGAAAGGTGCCACCAAGATTCCGATTTAAAAGCGATAAAGAGGAGAATAATAGAGGGAGAAAAGGAGAGAAAAAAAGGGAGGGGAGGGGAAAGCGGAAAAGGGGGTGAACGGCGCAAACCAAGCAGAGAAAAAAAAAAACGGAACGAAACGAAACGGAACGAAACGAAACGTATAGAACTACAAACGTAACATATATGGCGGCGGCATGTGAAAGGAAACACGCTCGTCCAAAACATATTATTTAGAGAGACAATAAAGGAAAACCAACAGAAACCAGAAGAAGAGAAACTGCAGCGGCAGCAGCGCAAGTACCAACGTGAGACTACTCGCGCACGGGGGGAAAAAAAACATAAAAACCGCACGCGGAGGTGAAGGTATGGATAGCGTGAAGTCGAATCTGACCCCAGGAGGTACAAAGTAACCAAGGAACACACCATCGACCGAGTAAGCCATGCACGACACCAACAGCGTATTGGCACTTTTATTTTCCGGGGGGATCGGTCGTGTGGAAACATATCCCTGAAGCAACACGCGGAAAAAAAACAAAACGCGTTCTTGCCCAAGGCGTCAGGCAGCGCGGGGGCACGGAACACCGGCACCGGCTTTCGACCGCATAAGTCATGCACACTCTCAAAGGTTAGCCCAATAAAAAAAACAAGCACCGGACGCCATTTCGCGCGCTAATGCTGGTTTCCCTTCCCCCGCCCATTCTCACTCCCCCAAAAACACACCAACGAGGCCACGGCGAGCCCACACAAAAACGCATCTTTTCAATTTTGATGGTCGTCGCGTTTCACCTTTCGTGGCCAGGACCTTCTGCGCCAGGCGCACGCAAGCCGTCGTGGCCCCCCTGCCAGTGTCACCGCTCATCGGACGCCCGTCCGTCTATCAAACCGCGCGAGCAGCAGCCGGGCAAGGACGGCGTAAGGACCTGGACGGGGGCGGGGGGGGTTGGCGGGACGACGAGAGGTACGCCGGTTGTCTGGTCTGGGTCTTAATCTGCCCTGCTGGCAAGCAGGAAATCGGAGGCGTAATGAGAGGAGGGAGTGTTTGATTTGGAAGCCACCGCGACATTGGAAGGGGCGGGGAGGTGGGGGGGGGAGGGGGGGAGGGAGGAGGGAGGAGGTGCAGTGGAGGGAGGGAGGGATGGGAGGGATGGGAAGGGAGGAGGGAGGGAGGGGAGGCGCGTGACTGACCTACAAGACTCGTGGGGGGGCGATGGGGGAGGGGTTCGTCGACGGCTAGACGGTACGCCTTAAATGTCACGAGTGCGCAAGAAGACGCTAATGCACAACAAGCACCCGGCGAAGAAAAAACAGTCGATGCGAAAAATGGGCCTCTCGCCGCGTTGCATACACATCGGCACCAACCATTGTAAAAAAAAAACTTTTGCCGCGCGGAAAACACTGTCGTGAGCCAGCTATCGCACCGCCAAGAGCGTAGCTGGCGAGCCCCCACCCCGCCCCCCCACCCAACCGATACGTTAGAAAGCTCTTACCCACATAAAATTCATAATAAAAACACGGTCAGCCAGACAGCCAGCCCTTTCAAAACACAAAAACACTGCACCTGCCACACGTTGAGAGCCGGCCGGGACATTGTCGCGTCAACCGCGCCGTAACCCGTCCCCGTCGCGCCTTGTAACTCCGACCTTCCGCCCTCCACCGCCCCCGCCTCCGTCTCAGCCGTCACACCTATCGGTACGCTCATGACGGCGTTCATGGCCGCGACGGCGAGGCCCGTGTCGGCGCCCAGGTCCGGAAAGCTGACCGCCACTAACTTAAGAGACCGAGCCGCGGCGTCAGCGACCGACTCCTCCCACAGGTCGCGGAAGCGCGCCAGGTCTCCCTGTCAACGCGAGAGAAAAAAAAAAAGCACGCCGCCCCCCGGAAAGCGTCGAAAATAGTTTGCGTCCGCCATGGATGATCATCACCAGCAGCAGCGGCGGCGACAGTATAGGCGGTGGCGGCGGTAGCGGCGGCGGTGGCGGTAGCAGCAGCAGTGGCAGCAGCGGAATGAGGTCCATGACAAGGCGCACACATTATTTCGGGCGATTACAGTTCACCATCGGGTTGTCGCGCCCCCTCTTACTACGGGCCATTCCGTAATTCAACCAGCGATTCGGCGTCAAAGGGGGAGACTGGCGGCCAACCAACAAATTGGCACCCGTCGTCCATCGCGGAGACGGATTACAGGACAGTTACGCCCGCCTCAAACACGCGGCTTTCTCTGCCTGAACGATCGCAGCGCCTCCCGAAAGCGATGAGGGGTAAGCAGCCGTAGGTTAACACGACGCCGCCCGGTGTTTGGTTCCCACTGATCCCAAACTGGTTCCTATCCCGATAAACCGAGCCTGAAAAACAAGGCGCCGTAACCTATTTCTTGCGATGAATTCCCTGTGTCACCCTCCCCCCTCCGCGCCCACATTGTTTAAACCGGTCGCTACGTTTCGCTTTTTTCGGGAGGGGAGGGGGGTCGAGGGGGGGGGGGGGCGGGCGTACTCATTTGTTGCTTGCCTTAGTCATTTGACCGGGGGGTTAGGCGGGGAGGGTAGAGGGTAGGGGGGAGGGGGGTAGGGAGTCACCTTGGTGTGTATTTCGACGGCGTCCACCTTCTCCAGCAACTCCCGGATCACTTCCGGGGATCGCATGTACTTCTCCGCCCTAATAATTCCCGGAGGGCACACGGTGATGCACCTTCCACACCCGTAGCATCTTGGCCCCAATACGCCTCCGCTGCAGACAAAAAAGAGCGAAAAATAAATAAAAAGGAGGCGCACTTGTCTCTGAAAAGGTACGAAATGGCGAGCAAACAATCTACACTTACAGTGTGACCAAGGCTTTAAAGCAGGCATTTTGTTTTTTCGTAAAGCAACGTTTAGGGACGAAAGAGCGCAACACCACCGCTCATGTATGCGTAGAGCTACACGAGGCGTAACCATACATGCAAACCAGCGGGGTGGGGAGGCAAGACGCGAGCCATGCGGACTGTTCGCGTGCGCCTAAATCGAAAGAACCCATGTGCGCGGGTCTCGACGGCGCAGAGGCGTGCAGGCAGCGGTACGCAGGACACCGAGAACAAGCGGCCGCCTGGCCTTTCCAAAACCTCATCGAAAAAACGTTCCACGTACAGAAAACAAAGTGCAGCAGGCAGGCGGGACCGAATTTCGTCTTCCCGAAGCAGAAGGAAACCGTCTGTTTCTCATCGTTCCGAAAAAAAACGGGGCGCAAAACAACAGCAGCTTCAGTCAATCCCACCCCCGACCCCTCTCCCCCGATCATCACCTCCCGAGAAAAACACAGACAAAACAAGTACCCAGCATTGGCGCCCAGGAGTTCCGCCACCATGGTGGCCCTCTGCGCAGGGGGTGGAGCCGAGTCCGGAAACACCACCGCGTCGGCGGGGCAGACCATTTCGCACGGGCGTGGGCAGTCTACGACGAGCAGAGAAGGACCGCGGACGGGGGACGGGTGGGTCGACAGACAGCGGGGTTTAGCGACAGGGTAAGGACGTCGGCTGTACCAGGTAGCTTGTTTGGCACGAATAGCTTGTTTTCGTGTGTGCATAAGTGTGTTTGTGTTTTGTTGCCATCCTGTGGTCACGACAAAACAAGGAGAATATATATCTGTGATATGCCATCGGGGGACCATAGTAAATAGGACCTACGGTATACCCAAAAACCTACATATATCCCTATTTTCACTTACAACGTTTGGTCCTATTCACTATGGCCCTCCGTAATAAAACACAGACAGTTCGATCGTCCTGTTCACAGACCTGTTTCATTGTAATGCTAAGGGTCGACAGAAATCATATTTGGGCCGCCAAACCCTGCCCCCCTCCCCCCCCTCCCCCCGTCCAACCATAACAAGAACAGGAACTGTCTATATACCAATGACACTGACGGAGGGAGCACCCTCTCGCGTGCCAACACCGATGCCGCCGCCAACGCCACCACTGCCGCCAGCGCCACCACCCTCGGCACCACCACGGCCACGGCCACCGCCACCGCCGCAGCCACCGCCCGCCTCGTGTCTCTCACCGCTCGGGCAGAGGGAGGGGTCGAACACGGCCTTCCGGAAGTGAGGGTCTTCTTCGTCGTCGTTAACGCTCATCATCAACCATGGTGCCCGCACCGGCGCGCCTATCGCCTCGCCCACGCCTCTAGCCGCAAGGACGCCGTCCCTGAAACAGGGGGGAAACATAAGGGCAAACATCAACATTGGGCCGACCCGCCAAAAAAATGAGTACCGACACATCGCACAACGCGCACCGCACAACGCGCACCGCACGCCGCCCAATCGGACCGAGACAAAAGGAAACAAACAGATGGGGTGCGTGGTTAGTGGCGGCGCGACTACAGCAGCAGTGGCAAGCCATCACCAACAAGAGGGGAGTCGCGAACGGCACCAGCGATCGTAGGGTTGTTATATATATATAAACGCACGGGGGGGCGTTGTAAGCCGTGAATCGCACGCTTGCCGCCAGTGCCATCCTCGGAAGCACGCGCTACAAGCTACGTATCACTGCTGCGATGCCAATCCAGTCGTGTGCCGCAGCGCCAAAGCGCAAATGACACACACAGCATAGTACGCGCCCTATTGCTACCTATAGGGCTGGTGAGACGAAGGCAAGGAACAATATAACGATCGCATGTTTACGTACGTACTCCGCAGTGAAGGGTGCTTCAACCGCGCCGCGCTGCGCCGGCGCAAAGAGCAGACGCTCATCTCGTGAGCACTAAACAATGCCCGCCTGCGTGCATGCATGCATGCTTGCTTGCCTGTGTGCTGTCCCCGCGTGGCTGGGGGCTGATGCGTGGTGGAAGTTGATTTTTAGAACTGCACCCCCGTTTTTGGGGGGACAAAACTATCAATGTACGGGGGGGACCATACTCGTAGTAAATAGGACCAAATATTGTTGGTAAAACTAGGGAATCTGTATCGTTTTGTCTGTGTACCGTAGGTTCTATTTACTACGGCCCCACGTAATACTTGGAATTACTGCACGGACGTGTGACTACGGTAGGGTACACATGACCATTTGATTATAGCATAGGAGCTCTATACTCTATACCCCCACCCAACAACCGAAATCGAGAAATACTGCTGTTTCCTTTTCTCCCCGCCGTCCTATGCCGGTGGCTTCGTCTTCTTCGGGTAGCTTCGCCCGTGCAGCAGTTATCTGTTACTCTTGGGCACGTGTGTTTTTCTTCTAGGGGCGCTTCTGTCTCCTTGCGTCATTTGTATTATGTTTCATTTCATAATTCGTTTTTTTACTGTCTTTTTGTTTTATTGTGTTTTTGTTCTTTTTTTTGTTTGGCTCGTGTCGTTGTGTTCTCGTACCTGGTACGTTGGTATTTCACTTGCTTTACCCATTAATTTGCGTTTAGTTTGTTTTGGCTCTCTGTCTCATAAGTCTGTGACCACATAATTTGTACCTCTCTAGGATGAGGAATAAAGACAGACACTGGGTGTACTGATGTAGTATTGTAGAAAGAACGGGCATAGTGTGAAGACAACACACACACTGCTGTAAGCTATGCCCGTCATACAACCAAACGGGGGTTGCAAAAGACAATATGCAAAACGTACACATCGGAAGCAGCTGTATTGGGTACGGACATGTGTATACGTACAGCTCCTGATTTGAGGAGCAACCGTGTAAGTAGCAAATGTTTGGGTTGTACTATAATCAAGTGAAACTCCTATATACCGTAGCCCACGGCTCGCAGTACACTTTTACTATTTGCAGGACGTACAGCAGTATGTACAAGGGCTCGTAGCCGTCCTGGCGAAGAACGCACCTGGCGGCCTCGATGACTGCTTCTTCCGCCGCGACGTCGATGCAGTCCGCACCCGCCAAGGTATAGACGAGCGCCAGGTTGCGAACCGCGGGAAGGTCCTGTTCGAGCGGTGAGGCGTCCGTTTTACACGGCGGAGGCGGCCGGTGGGGTCGGGGAGGAAGGGGGGAGGAAGGGGTTGCCCATATCCTGCCGCAGAGAGGTGATATTTGTTGATTTGTCTATTACCAGGTATTGTATTGCCAACATAGCGACGAGCTCCGGTAGTGCATACCGGAATGTAGGACGGACGGGTATATTTTACGACCACTCCTGTGCATCGTATAATACTCCAAGAGCTATGATACGTATGGATACGTACCGGTGTGATGCGAGACTGCTGGTGTTGTCAGTAACTGCGTACTGCTGCTGGGGCAACGCACACCAGGTACACGTTCCACTTGTCCGAAAATGTAAGGCGTTTTTTGTCATAAATACGAATAAGATACGTTCCTTACATTTCCGTCCAAGAAGTTAAAAAAAACTGACAGTCCCGAGTGGGAAGTGGGCCTAGTGTGCACGTACCTCAAACGATGCGCCGCAGATCAGCTTGAACCAATCTCCTCTCTCCAGCGACTCTGCCGGAGATGCACATCGATATTTCTCGGGGGGAGCGAAGGGGAGAACGGCGCTCTTCCATTCTTCGGTTAGAGCAGAGCTCACGCTCACACCGAGGACGTTGCTCCCACGTTTCCTGCAGGTATTGGGAGGATGAGTGCTGGAAACTAATGTGGGCTTGGTTTGATCCGGGATAGGCTGCGGTCTCAATCGCGGCCCATCGCACCGTGGTTGCGGGACGAACGCGAATAAGCAGCCAGGGAAGCACGCAGCACCGGCTGCAATGACGCAGCACCACAAGCGTGAGCGGGGATATCTGAGAAGCATCTGCTGGTCGCTGAGCGGTGAGGCGGTGGGTCTCTCCCTTCTCATCATGCCCCGTGCCCCCAACCTGAAAAACATGTACACTCTCTAGCAAACCCTTGAAGAAAACGTCTCGCACCAGCTTCGACATAACTCTGACTTGCTTGGTCCCAGAAGTGCATATTCACTGCCGCCGTGCTGCTTAATTTCGGGACTGGACGCTTGAGCAAACAGAGTCTCTCAGGGCAGGACATCCGGCGTGTCGCAGCAGGACAACCGCTGCACAGCCCAGCCAACCGATTCCATCTACTACGCTACTACGCTATACGATACGTTGCATACCTTTTCCAAAGTGCAAGTCTCTGCTACGGGTACGGTACTTGCAACAAGCGCACAGCAACTCTGTAACAGCAATCAACGAAGCTTTTCCGGTGCTGGGTTCCTCCAAAGAGTAGAAGCGTAGAAGGCACTGCAGCAGCAGCGGCAGCAGCAGCAGCAATAGCTTCTGCTCTACTACGGTAGCTACCCAGCGAGCATGGAGGACGGAGAAATAAACGATGGCTTCCTGGGCGAAGTGGAAATGGAAGACAGGAAAGCCCTCGCGGGCGCGCACGGAGAGGGGGCCGGCATGTCTTGGGTGGAAGCCGTGATTCTCGGCGCGGGACAGGTGACGGCCGTCGATGCGGCGGCTACGAGGGATGTCGACATCGAGCAGCAGCCTGAAGGTCGACCCGTGGTGAGTGGAAGGTTAAGGTTGGCTGTCTGTCTTTCTGCCTGGCGGTACTACAGTGCAGCAGCAGCAGCGCATGATATGATATGTGGAACTACAAACAGCAGTACTACTGCTGCTGTACTCGTACGCGTAGACTCGTGTATACGCCCTCTTGGTGTACCTGTGGTACAAAAAGTAGGTAAAAGTTCTCTTGGGTACTCGTACAGGTAACTACAGTTGTTGTACGTGACAGATGTTAAGAGTCTCTTATTTTTGGTCAGACTTGAATTAATTCTTATGTAAAACTGGGTGTGTTCCACTCTATTTTCAGTACAAATAAGTTTCGTTCATATATCCCCCAAAATCTCAGTCTCAAATTCAGATTCTTAACTCTTAACACCTGTCGCGTACTATGATACTGCACTGCTGTACCAGTATGTGATACAAACAAAACAAAACAGTACTCGCAGCAGCAGTAAAAACGTGTCATACATATTTGATCGATACTCGCGGGAACTGATAATCACGACTACGTAGGCGAGATTTAAATCACGACTACGGGGACGTTTACGAGCTATCCCCGGGTTTTAGGCCTTGCGTTTCGCATTTTCCCGTTGCAGCCGTCCTCTCCAGCACACCAACCAAATCCCACAGACCAGCGTGCAACAACAGCTGAGCCCTGCAGCAGCGCCTTTCTTGGGGAATAAACCCTAAACTCTAGGCAATTGTCACGTAAAATACCGTCGCTGTAACTCTCACAGCCCAAAAGACCGGCAACTAAAAATAACCCTAACCCTATCCCCAACCCTGACCCTATCTTCACCCCGAAACGCAAGGCCTGAAATCCGGGGATGGCTCGTAAACGTCCCCGTAGTCGTGATTTAAATATCGCCTACGTAGTCGTGATTATCAGTTCCCGATACTCGCGCGCGATTTCTGTGCCGGTTGTAGTCTATCGTGCAGCCATGCAACACGGACAGACAAGGGACAGACGAGGGCTACTGCTGTTGTTGAAGTTTCGTTTTGAAGTTAGCCCAGGGTATGTACTATTTTACCAGAATACACAACACCGACCCGGTGCCAATATGATGAGAAGTCATGGATAGCCGTCTTATAGGCAGGTGTACCTGGTACCGGTACGTACGTACGTACCTGTGGTATATCGTAGGGAAGGATGCCTTCAGCTTGGTCTGCTTATTAGAAAAATCGCTTCCATCGGAGGTGCTGCTTGTACCCAACCGGCACCTTCTTTCCCTTTCCCCCCCCCCCCATTTTTCTTCCTTTTTTCCTTTACATACGACGAGTATCCCTTTTCTTTTTTCCTTCTTTCCTTTTTCGTTTGGATTGATTCCACTTCCTCTTGGGTGAGGTGTACCAGGTATTATACGATGTGCCTCAGTTAGGGCCCGTTTTAACGAAGAACAAAAAAAATCAATTTGGAAAATAAATAAATCAAATCCGCTTTTCATTGGTCAGAACCCGCACCACCACCCAAGATTATACCCCAAGATCCTTATCTTTGGTGCTGGTGCGTGTGTTGACCAATGAATAGCGTATTTGAATTTTATTTTTTCCAAATTGAATTTATTTTGTACTCGTTAATATGGGCCCTTATGCTGTATTATATCGTACTGTTTTGTACGTTGTATTTTGTGTATTCTTCTCCCCTGGGGTATATAGCGTTTTTGGAGCCTGGCCTGTGACCACTGACTATCTTTCAGTTCATGTGAGAATAGCAACAATGGTTATTTATGTCCTGCTGGTTTGGTTGACTCACGATGGTGTTTGATATGCCGATCACACAGCAGTTCGTGTCGTTTCTCCCTGAAACAAGAGCGCAAGCAGCAGTGGCGTCGATGTGTGCTGGATTGGCGTCGGTTGGCGACGACGCTGTAAAACACGCCTCTCACTGCGTGAGCTAGACAACCAGGGTGCCGTTTTTTTTGTTTTGTTTTTTGTGGCGGTCTCCAAGGCTGGCGGTCGAGTTAGATAATTTTTGTGCGGAGTGGGGAACCTTTGCTCCGCACAGGGGGAATGATCGTATCACGTACGTAGTGTGTATATGGTAAGGCACCCACGAGGCAGTTACATAGTGCTCCAATTGCTGTCTCAGGAAGTGGCCACACCAGAAATTAAATTAACTTATTGAAGCTGTCATCCCTATGCAAGTCCGCCGCACAAGCGGTTCTTAGTAGGATGCAGCCCACCCTTCATGCAACTCGCCCAACACCTCACGGCGCTTCGCGCTTGGTGCTAGCAATGTCTGCTTGGTCGGTGAAAACCCGATATGCTCCGTCCCGTCATTTGTAGGGATGCGAGGGTCTATGGTCATACGACTACGAGCGGCCATGCATGAATATGAAGTACCCCCCCCCCCTCTCCTCCTCCTCCTTACCATTACCGTTATCCTTTTCCGTACCATTGTCCTTGTCCTTGTCCTTATCCCCATCCTTATACTTTTCCTTGCCCTTATCCTCCTCCTCCTCCTCCCCCCCCTCTTCCTCCTCCTCGTCCTCCTCCTCCTCCTCCTCCTCGCCCCTTTCCTCCTCCTCCTCTTTCCCTCCACCCGCAGGAACTTCACCGCGAGCCGCCCCCGCCCGGGACCGCCGGCGACCGCCCCCCTCCCTCCGCCGCCGTCACAGCCCGCCGCGAAGCCGCCCTGGTCCACCGTGTCACCGGCCTCCTCCGAGAGGGGGACTCGCCGGAGGCGTTACTGACTCTCTTGGCCGAGGCTGAGAGCGACGGAGTGGACGTATCGAGGTGGTTAGGCCTGGGGCGGTCGTCGATTGGTGGGCGCACCCCCCTCATGGAGGCCGCGAAGCAGGGGCGGACGGCTTGCTGCGCGGCTCTGGCCGACGCGGCTCGGGCCGCGGGGGGGCGAGGCGGGGGGTTAAACGCGGGGAATGAGAAGGGGAGGTATTCGGCACTGCATTACGCCTGCTACGAAGGGGCTGCTGGTGAGGATGTTGTTGTTGGCTTTTGTTTTTTGGGGGGGGTGGGGGGCGGTGAGGGGTGGAAAGCTGCGGCGGGTTTTGTCTGTGTGATGGCGCTACTCGTAGTCAGAAAAGCTTGAGCTGCAATTGATGTTTTTGGGGTTTTTCGTGTGCTGTTTTCTTGTTGAAGAGGGGGGGGAGGAAGTGTTTTGTTCTCGCTTGCGCTTGTGGGGTACCCCTTCGACCGGCTGTCACTTTGTATTCTATCATCTATAGTTGTGGATCTGAGATGTCGGTGTTACTTCCTGGTGTCACCTAATAGGTATTACCACCAGGTATCATCTACCAAGGTATCAGGTATCATATATCATCTTACCATATTTAATTTCGTGTACCTTCAGGTGGAATCGCGCGCCAGAACGGAAGCGTGTTTTTCGTTCTATCGTACGTGCGTAACAACCCCCCCCTTATCCCCACCCCACCCCACCCAACCCCACCCTTTCTCCCCCCCCGCGCTCATAAACTGCCGTCGTCACCTATGGTCATGACCTATTGTCGTCACCTAAAACAGAATGCCGTCCCCTATTGTTATCACCTATGGTCGTCACCTTTTGTCGTCACGTACCGCCGTCGCCTATTGCCGTCACATATTGTCTTCACATATTTCCGTAACCTATTGCCGTCACCTACTGCCGTCACCTACTGCCGTGGCTGTGTTCGATTGGCTCGGTCGACAGGAGCCGCGTTGGAGCTTCTCGTCCGCGGGGCCGACCCCCGCCTGCGGAACCGAGAGGGAGAGACCGCGCTGCAGACTGCTCTGGCCAACGGGAAGACGGAGTGCGCCGAGCTGGTGCGCGACTTTTTGCGGCGGCCGATGTTTGAGCCGGAGACGCAGAGCGGTAGGGCCGACGACGGTCAGCCCCGAGAAGGGGAAGCGACAGGAATGGATGTAGAAGAGAGAGAAGGAGGGGGAGGGGGAGGAGGGAGGACAAGGGCGGGACGAGGAGGAGGAGGTAAAAAAGGAAAAGGAAGAGAGGGTAAGGGTGGAAGAGGAGGAGGGGGGGAGGGAGGGGGAGCAGGAGGAGGAGGGGAGGGGGAGCCGAGGAGGAGCAGGGGGGGTGGGAGGAGCAGGGGGAGGAGGGACAGGGGGAGAAGGTGTGCGACTCGGTGCAGTCGGGGCCGTAGCTCCCGAGGTCTGCCGCGCAAACGCGGCGTTCTGCCTTGGCCGCAAGCGGCGCCGCATCGGGGCCAGAGTGAAGCACGGCAGGGGGCTCGGAATCGGCGTCGGGACGGCGGCGGCGGAGGTCGGGCTAGGCGTGCGCCGCGGCGCTCGGCTTCACGCGACCAACCCCTGCTTTGGAACGCCGATGGAGGCGTACGCGCTGTGGTCGATCGACACCGGGGAAGACCCGTTTCACGGGGAAGGGGGGGGGCAACAGGAGGAGGAGGATGATTCGGAGGAAGGTGAAGCGGATGAAGAGGACGACGGTAGGGGCGCCGCCAGCGTCTGGCTGGACTATTATGTTCGAGTTTACCACGCGAGGTGAGGCACGGTGGGCTTGGGCGCCACCGCCGATGGGAGGCGTCTGGCTGTCTGTCTGTCTGTCTGTCTGTATGTCTGTCTGTCTGTATGTATGTACTTATGTATGTAGGGTATATCTGTCTGTCTGTCTGTCTGCCTGTCTGTCTGCCTGTCTGTCTGCCTGTCTGTCTGTATGTATGGATGGATGGATGGATGGATGTCTGTTTATGGGAGTATCTCTGTCTACATTTAACTATAGTATATTTATAATGGTTTCTGGATTTCTGGGTCAAGTGTCGTCGTTGCGTGGCCAATTGCCCCATTAGTAGCTAGCTACCCTACCGAAGACACGAACAACCTCGTTGTCGTGGACTTGGCAAACTTCGGGTCAATCAAAGCCGACAAAGATCGAAGACATCAACGAAGAACAATCAAAAACAAGAACAAGAACAAGAACAAGAACAAAAACCGACACGAAAACAAAAGAAAAAACTAAACTATTAACAACGAACATCGAAACGAACGCAACAACGAAAATAGACACTTGGAATAAAAAATGAGCAACCACAAAACAAGTGTCCTTCTCGTCCTTCCCTTGCGGAGGCGACGGTGTCAATTTCGCTACAGACAGATAGCCAACAGTGACCTCCTCCTCCCGTAGGCCCACCACCCCAGGGAAGGCTTGGTGGAAAGTATTTGCTTACTGAACCCTTCCCACACCACCGCGCCGCGCCATGCCCTCCGCACCGTGCCCTTCGTGCTGGGATTGACGAAACGCCGCTCCGTTCCCTCTTCCCTCCCTCCGTCCCTCCCTCCCTCCCTCCCTCCCCACCTTCCCACCTCTCTCCCGTCCCCCTTCAAATCCTTCCTGCCGCACGTACGCGCGCTCTCCCATAACAAACGAACGAACGAACAAACGACGGAACAAAACAACAATAACGACACACAGCCTGCGCAGGTGGCGCAACCGGCGTGCGCCCCCTCCCGACGGCACCCGGAAGCTGAGGCCAGCCACGGCAGCGGTAGCAGCAGCAGCCGCCGCCGTCACCGAGGCGAGAGCAAAAATTGAATGCCACATCCATGGTAGACGTGGCGAGGCGAGCGCGGCGGCGAGAGCATCGGCGGCGGCACAGGTGGCGGCGGCAGCGGCAACGACCGCAGCGGCAGCGGCGGCGGCAGCTGACAGGGAAGAGGAGGCGGCGGCGGCGGGGGGGGGTACGTCTGGTGGCGGCGAGGGCAGCACGTACACGCTCGTGGTGAAGCAGAGCAAGGCCTTCGCGGTGGACAGACGGTTCGAGATCGGCTGTGGGAGCAACGTGGTGATCGGGCGGAGCCAGCACCTCGCCGGGATCGTGGTGAAAGATGAGATGGTGAGGCGTTTTCGATTAAGGGAGCCTGGGAACCCGGGCCCGGGGAAGCGGGACCATTTATTAGACCTGAAAGATAACAGAGTTAAAAAGCAGGAGATCGGGGGATTTTGGATGAGTTCCCCCGACAGAGCCTAGCCACGAAAGTCAATGGGAGCTCCAACAAGCAGGGGATTCTGGGGCGTTTGAAATATTTTATTGACACAGCCCCGTAACTTAAGTCGCTGTTCCGTCTCTGAAACGTACCAGGCATCATATGCCTGGAAATCGGTATTTGCAACAGCCGGAGCCGTAACCACGGCGAAGGACAGGAGGGGCGTAGACCGCGGCGAAACAGGAGTGGGTTTAGGGCGGGGGTGGGTGAGGAAAGCGGCCGAGCGCTAGGGAGTTGAGATTTGATGTGATTATTTGGGCTGCCTTCCGGTGTCCCTGGTCCCGTAGCGTACCATAACAGCGTCTTTATGTTTGCTGTATAACTGTTTACTTGATGGCCGTCGCTATTTCGAAACAGCGCCCACCCCGAATAACTGGACTCCCTGACAACCACACCACCTCCCCTATCCCTTTCACCCCCCCCCTCGACCCCCCCCCTCCCATCCCGTGGCCTACCTCTATCCTCCTTGGCCACAGGTCAGCAAGTCCCACCTGCGGATCGTGAACACCGCGGAGTCGGGCTTCCGCGTGAGTGACCTCGGGAGCAAGCACGGGGCCGTGATCACCAAGCCTGCTCCGACCAGCACTAGGGCTACCGCTACCGTTGGTAGGGGAACGCCTGTCACTGGGATTGGAAGCGCGGCGGCGGTGGCGGGGAGGGGGGGAGCAGGAGGAGGGGTGGGGAGAGGAGCAGAAGGAGAAGAGGGGGGTGGGAGAGGAGGAGGAGGGGAAGGAGGGGGAGGAGGGGGAGGAGCGAGCAGCGAAGGAGGAGGAGGAGCGGGGGGGGTGCGGACTAGGCCTGCGGGGCTGGGGGGGAAGGACCCACCGGTTACGGATAACGCTGGAGGCGCAGCGGCGGCCGCCGCCGCGCCGCGGCGGCCGACCACGCCGCCGCCACCAAAACAAAAGTTCTTCCCGATCCCCATCCCTCGAGAGCCGGAGTGGGTCGCTGGTGCTCACGGTGACCGAATTTCCCTCGGCAAGACTGTTTTCGTGCTGGAGCGGGAGGGGGGGCCCGAGCCGACCGAGCAGAGGAGTCGGAGGCCAGTGTCGGCGGCGGGGTCGAGGGCGCGAGCGATAGCGGCGGCGGCGGCGGCGGAAGCGGCAGCGGCGGCAGCGGCGGAGGCGGAAGCGGCGGCTATTGCAGCGGCGAAGGCGGCGGCGGAGGAGGGGGTGGAGTTGGGGGCGGGGGCGGTGGCGGGAGACTCGAGGCCCGCGCGAACAAAGAAGGCTCCTGCCGTCATCTCGAGGGGGTTCACTGCCAACCCGAATCTGGTGAGCTGTTGTTGTCGCCGAGGAACGGAGATGGGTGGGTGGGTAAACAGGGTCTCTGCGTAGGAGAGGGCAGGGGGGGAGGGGTGCGGGGGGGGGGGTTGATGTGTCTGTCTCGTCGTCGTCGTCGAGCATAGATTGGGTACGTACGACGTACGCGCGCGTGCTACTTCCGTTTTTTTTCCCCGCCGCGTGTTGGAAGATGGATTCATGTTTTTTTTTAAGTTCGTGTCGTCGGCTCGGCCCTCGCACGGACCAAAGGCTGGCAGTGGAGGAAACTACCCTTTCGTGGTGACGATATATATGTCATATCACATGTGTCCCGACTTTTACGCTCGATCGCGAGTAGTCGGTTTGGTGGCCTCCGAGAGGCCGGAAAAGCCCCGTTGGTTTATCGCCTCCTGCCGTGCTCCCACTATCACCACCACCAACAGCAGCAATGGCAATGACGCCAATGGCGGCAACGACAACAATGACCACGGCGAAGACCAATACTACCACAGACTCTATCAGCAACAGCTACAAAGACAACACCACCAAACCAGAAGCCTCGCGATCGCGAATTGAACGATTTTGCGACGACTGTAAGCCGCCGCCCCGTTAACCCGGATTATCGTTTGCTTACCCGCGCCCCCCCCTCCCCTCCCCTCCCCTCCCCGCTCTTGAAGTGTTGAGTCCTTCACTGCTCTTCAATCGTGAGTTTCGTTTTGATCTTGATCATAATGATTGTGATTTTTTTTTTCAATTTCGATCTAACACTTTTTGCGTTGTCTTGTCTTCTTTTGGCTTGTTTCTTTCAGACACCGGAATATTCTGCGATTGTTCGGCTACTTTTACGACGAACGGCGAATCTACCTCATCCTAGAGTTCGCCCCGGGGGGAGAGCTGTACAAGCACCTGTGCAGGGGGGCCTTCGGCGAGGAGAAGGGGGCGCGCTACGTGCTGGACGTGGCGCAGGCGCTTGATCACTGCCACAAGAAAAAAGTGATTCACCGGGATCTCAAGGTGTGTGCGCGTGTGGGTGGGTTTGGCTTGCCGTGTGTGCGCCGCGCGCAGCGCGCGGGTATCATCAGACTTGAGGACATAGGGGGGTTTTCTTGGTGTAGTAGCATGCATAATACGGGGGAACGCAGCAGTGAACATAACCAAATATTATGTTGTAAGCATATATAGGGGGATACACAGTAGTACACGGTTTTTGGGTTCATCGTGGGACCTGATTAAGGTATGTATTACTATGGCCTCTCCCGTAATACTACAGTAGCTGTTGTACGAGTATTACTGCCTCCCCTACCCTGCCCTACCCTACCCTACCCTACCCTACCCTACCCTACCCTACCCGCAACGGTGGGGACTGGTGCCGCCCCCGAACAGATGGACGCTATTCGGTCGGCCGAGGAGATGCAAAAGGAGCGGAGGCGGTCGGCAGCAGCATCGAAGGCGGGGGCGGCGGCGGCGGCAGAATACCTAGTGGGCAGGAAAAGGTACGCAAAAGCAGCAGCAACAAAAAAAGCATGCAAAGCTATGTGAAGCTAAACTAGACTATGCAAAGCTAAACGAAAAACTAGGCAAGACTTAACTAGTACGAGGTATAATTAAACTGAATTGAACTGATCTGAACTAAAGCAAGACGCTGTGTGTCATTATTGACTTTTTGGTGTTGGTGTTGGTCAGCTTAGAACCCATTTCACTATCAATACTCCAAACGTTATGCCGCACCAACTTCTAGCAATGCAGCCCCCAAAACAAAATCACGGCTGCGGTTCTAAGTTGTAAAGGGGTTGAGTACATGTCCGAGAGATAATGCTCCTTCGCTCTGTGGAAGAAAATACACCGAGGAATATACCCAAAAGTACCCTGGTATATATGTAACCACGTGCGATATATCCGGAAGTCAACTATTTTGTGACCCTGACCCTGCCCCCTGCCCCTCCCCCGCAGGGTCTATGGTCATACGACTACGGCCATGCATGACATGAGTACACTCCCCCCTCTGCGCCTAGACAAAGCTTATTGAGCGCCCAAATGTTGAAGGGTGAGTGTCTCTATAGGGAGTGGGAACGGTGCTCCGTCTCAAAAGAGATGCGTGGCCACCATGTTCAAATTACCAAGGCAAACAACAAATGAGTACGCGCCCCCCCCCCCATCCCCTGCGCGATCATACGACTACGACCACGCATGACATGAGTACCCCTCCCCCC
>MEHQ01003458.1:28584-129312 GCA_008828725.1 Saccharina japonica
CCCCCCCCCCCCCCCCCTCGCCCTCTGCGCCTATCATACCCTTCCCACCCCTTCCCTCGTGTACCTCAAGGACTCGTACCGGTACCACCATCGCTGCACCGGCTTCTTCCTCCGGGCGACGGCCGGCTCCGACCGACCGTCGGGAGGCGGCTCCCGGCGAGGGCGGCCCCGCAGTTCCGTCGGTAGCTCCGTCGGTAACGGCGGCGGCGAGGCAACAGACACACCTTGGCAGCGGGTCGATGGCGGATTATGGTGGTGGTGGTGGTGGTGGTGGTGATGGTGGGGCGGGGATGGCGGAGAACCGAGGTAGCTTCGAGCACGTGTCGAAGGGAAGCATGCTCTTGAGGCGGATGGGCTGGACGGAGGGGCAGGGCCTGGGGCGTCGGTCGGACGGGAAGCTTCAACCGATCCAGGCGAGAGAGGCAGCGGGGCGTCTTTGTTTGTTTACGTTGGTGGTTGGGAGGGTGGGGGCGGGGGCGGGGGGCAGAGGGGGAGGGGAAGGTTAATGAGTGGTGGTGGTAGTGGTGGTGGTCATGGTAGTAGTGGTAGTGGTGGTAGTCATGGTAGTAGTGGTAGTGGTGGTGGTCATGGTAGTAGTGGTAGTGGTGGTAGTGGTGCTGGTGGTGTTATTGATTATGCTGTTGGTGTTGGTGTGGTCTTCGCGCGTTTTTCGGGGGAAATCGCGTTTTCACTTGTTGAACGGAATGATGGAGGAGAACTATCGAGGAAGAGTTGAAGAGGCTGGCGGTATTACCGTCGTAGTGCATGTATGCGCCACGTTGTGTTTTTATATTATCGATTGATCTCTGTGTGGGCCAGCTGTACTGGCCCGATCCAATCGTCCTCTGCTTGCTTGCTATTGTTGTTGCTGTTCGTATTATCGCCGTTACTGTTCGTGTTATCGCTGTTGTTGTGGTTTGTTGGTGTAGCGGCTGCTCTTGCTCTTGATGCTGTTCTCAGTATGGCCACCGTCGTCGCCGTCCTCATCGTTGACATTGTTATTGGCACCGCAAGACCGCTTCCTGTCGCAACAGACCGCCCCTCCCCTCCCGCGCCCCTCCCTAACCCTTACCCCCAACCACCCCCCCGCCCCCCCCGCCTATCCGCCACACACCAGGTGGAAGCGTCGCCGCGAGGGGAACGTGCCGGGCTCGGGGCCGCGTCTGCGGGAGGTGGTGACAACCCCTTTTCCGTCGGCACTGACGGTCGCATCAGCAAGTGGGAGAAGAATGCGTACGAAAGGTTCGCGAGGCCCAGTCCTACCGGCCAGGGGTTCGGGGAGATGGCCGCGCGAGCCAGTGGGCGGCGGTCGGTGGCTGAAGGGGGCCGGTCAGAGGGGGAGGGGTGGAGAAGGGTGGGCCTGAGCGAAGAGGGGGGGGTAGGGGAGGGCGCGGGGGGGGGGAGGGCGCGGGGGGGGGGGGGGGGGGCTGTTTTGCGTCTTCCCCCCGCTGTCTTGGCCTGGCCGCGTGAGGGTATTTATTTAATACACACGAAAATGGAGAGGGGGAGAAAAAATAAAATAAAATGATCAGGTAACAGTAAATACTGGGATGGTTGAGGGGGGGGGTGTACTCATGGCATGCATGACCGTAGTCGTTTGGCTATAGGCCCTCGCACCCCTACAATGCCGGGATGGAGCATGTCGGGTTTTCACCGACCAGGCAAGACAGACACCTGCTTGGGCCAATTGCGAGGCGCCGTGAAGTGTTGTTGGCCTGAGTCGCATGAAGGGCGAGCTGCATCCTACTAAGAACCGCTTGTGATGCGGGCTTTCTCGCATATGGATGAAGGACAGCGTCGAATTAATTGGGGGCTGCTTCGCCTCTTCCGCCGCTTTCTTGGCTGCGTGAGGGTGTTTATTTAGGGCACGAAAACGTAAAAGAAGGAGGGGGAGAGATTAAAAAACAAAAAAAATGATCGGGTAACAGGAGGTACTGGGATGTCGATGTTACTCATCATGTCATGCATGGCCGCAGTCGTATGGCCATAGACCCTCGCATCCCTACAATGCCGAGACGGAGGACGTCGATATTTCACCGACCAGGCAGACATGGGGGCGGATGTATATGGAATTGCGTTGCGCAGCCGCCGGGCTAAGTTCAGCTGTCTGCGGTGCTGCTGGCGTGATGTTGGTAGGGCCGGTTGAATAATGTTGGTGTGTGCAGTGAGCGGTGTTGTTTTTGTTTGTTTGTTTAGCTCAGGAGAGCGGTGCATTTTTTGCGGCAAAGCAGCTCCGTGTTTTTGTTGCTTGCTTTTGTTTGTTTAGCTAAGAGTGGTGGTGTGCGTTTTGACCGCAGAGCTCCGTTTTTTTTGTTGTATGGAAGGTCTTTTTGTCGATGGGGGAGAGGCGATAGGAGACGGTGCTTTTACATCGGGGTTTCCGCGGATCCTAACTGCACGTGTTTGTAAAAACTGACGTATTTTCAGAACGAGCAGCGATGACACCTGGCGTATTTGGGGGGTAGGCGCAGGGGTGTTCGTAGCTGGCGTTGTTTTTGTTAAGTCGCTGTTTGCCTGTATTTCCCCATGCGTGCACGGACGTTGATGACGAGGAGGAGGGGGGGGCTGGTTGTAATGAGGAGGAGGATGGTCGTGGCGGTGGTACTGATGACAGGGATGCTGAATTGTGATGATGATGATGATGATGATGATGCTGATCAGGATGTTGGAGGTGTTGGTTATGACGATGATGATCAGTTGCCCTTGTTGGTAATGGGCCGTGATGATCATCGTCGGGTGTCTGTCGATTTCCTGGTCGCCGATCAGTGTGTGTTTGCGAAGAGGACCGCAGTGCCTTTTTTTGTGTGTATTTTCAGTCTACAGCAGCAGTAGTAGCTTTGGCCAGCCTCATGACGAGTGGTAGCAACTACAGTACGGCGTTTTTCAGTAAGTCTAGCTTTGACAAGTCTCAATGAATGGTAGCAAATAGTACCACCGAGACGTTTTTTAGCAAGTCTAGCTTTGGCAAGCCTCATGAATGGTAGCAAAATAGAAGCACTGATGCGTTTTTCAGCTGTGACTCCTGTCGCGAGTCGCGCCGAACGGGTGCCAGAGGTCGCTCCACGACCCCTGCTGTTTAGGGTAAGACGGTTCAAATGGGGCGCGAAACGATTGCGAGATGACAAGTAAGTGCTGTGTGCTGTTTTTGTGCTGTTCTGGATTGCGTGTGTAGATACTCAAATGCGCTTTCGCAGCAAGTGCGATACGAGCAATTGTAAGGAAAGTATAAGCCGAGAGGGCGTTCTTTTAAGGCGTGCTGGTCTGATTGATGTACGTACGCACGTACCGGGACCGCTTGTCAGGAAGGAGAAGTGAAGCTGTACAACAGCAGTAATATGACGCTGCGTTTAATGATTTTGATGGGGACAGGTGTAACGCACATGAATGATCACACAATGCAGGACACACTTCTAATATGTATGGTACTACGGTATTATTTCTCTCTGTTACGGATCACTTAGTGTAAGCATTGGATTGGATGAGGCCTCCTGCGCCGGCCAGTGGTCCCACCCAAATTTTGTACTGGTACTCCCTTACTGACCACTGGCGTGGAGTCCTGTTACCTCATCTCACCCAAACTTACGTTATTTGTTGTAGCAATACCTCCGTGCGCCGACAGAAAAGCCCTCCGCAAGAGCCTGTGGCAAACGGTAGATCGAACGCGTTGGCTCAGGTCTGCCCCCGTTGCCGTTTAGCCTCCGTTACCCTTCACTATTAGTGGCCCCAACATAGTATCGGGCCATTTTGTCTCCGTCTTCACGCCACCAATGGGCCTGATCTTGTTCGTTGATGATATCGCGAAACGCTTGCTCCAGGAGCATCTGCACGCAATGACTATCATGTAGAAAGACAGAGTGTTCCCCCCCGTGCGCAGAGTACTGTGCCCATGCGCAGCGCGTACATCCGGTATTTACTATCGAAAATGAATGCTACTTATATACTTCGTATATGAGTAGTAATAAGTTGTAGCAGTAGGTGGGAACGCGGTGACTGAACGCTCTGCTTATACTTCGTCCCCGACGTACATACGTACACATTCTTTTAGCGTGGCGTGACATTTTGCAACCTCGTTTAGCACTAGAGTATATACATTCCACACCTCGCACAGATCACACAGATCATTCCCACTTCATGATCTACTCGTGTAGATATTTCTAGGCAAATACACTCCCGATATTGTATGATCTAGGTCATGTTGCCGGGTGGGAGCGGTGTAATCTGCATGATCTACACAGTAGTAGCACATGCTTCGTGGGTTGGATCTGTAGTACTAATGTGCAGATAGATCCTGCACAACCTCTCACAGCGGCAGGTGATGAACTAGATATGTACTGTAGACAGATCATATAGATCATAATCTGTCCGAGGTGTGTCCCACTATTCCCCTGTTTGTTGAGGGCCTCTATACATAAATGAGCAAATCTATTAATATGGTATTTTCCGCCTGTCTGTCTGAGCCCTCCTCTCCCATTCAAAAGCTCACAACCTCGTAGTTGTAGGCAGTTTTTCCATCAAACGGCCCCTAGAGGCAAACGCCCATATAGCGCGGGCAGCGGAAATCGGTAGCCGACACACACATACAACAGGCGGTTTTGTGGCAACGCTCGGCTTCTCCGGTGCCCTGTGCCTTGGGCTAGACGACCCACCCGAACACCCCGTCGTGCGTACAACAATCGATCGTGCAAAAAGTCGGTTTCAACCCATTCAAAACTGAAAAAATGTCCCACACTAATTCCAAGTAGTGTGTCCTCAAATATATGGGACCAGTTCTTAAGGGGTTAATCGAGCATCGTTCGTGCATTGCTCGCGTATGTCACCCACCACAACAAATAAACGTGGAATACAAAGGTGGGGTGACACCATAATTCAACACCACGCCTCAGCAATCATCACCAACCATCGTCATGGTAGTCTACTAGACTACCAAGACCGTTTTTTCTCTCTTTTCTTTTTCGGAAAATTAGTTATAATGCATTAGTGAAAACTCAATTCGGAAGAGTATAACTATTTCACGAGACTTGAGCATTTCCTATCTTCGATCACCGGCCGAGAAGCACCAACGCAACAGACACAGCCCCAACGCGGAAGCCGCACCCTGGAGGGACGGCCCGAACGACATTCCTTACCCTCAACGAGAGGCACACTACGTAGTATTGGATATCGTGTCGAAAGGTTTCGATATACCGACATGTCGAACTTTCGACGCATCCTATAAAACGTGTTCTGCCCCCCCCCTTCATCATCTCTTTCGGCATTTTGTTTGGTATGCTGACACTGAGCAAAAGGCTCCGATGATTAAACTATCGGAATCGTTCGTGTCGATTAGTTGTTTTTTTGTCTATCGGTATCATATCACACTCGATTTCTCGTTCGACACCCACCACTAAGGGGCACACACCGCGACCCCCCCCACCGTCCCGCTCAGCACTACATCAGCAGCTCGCTTCCCTGTGCTCACATACTGCGTATTTTGCTTCAAAGACACAACGTGTACCTGGTAACAAGCCCGTACGTAGCACGCACGATCGAAAATATCGCACGCAGCTTGCAAATATGAGTTCCGACGAAAAAATCGATCTCACAGCTAAGGTGTCTATTTGTATATATACCAAAAAGGGGGGGGGGGGGGGCATGGAGCTTCTAGGTTCGCGCAAAACTGAAACCGTTTTGAAACTGTATTTTTTTCCAAGGAGGGTCGATTCTAAAACCAACCCCCCTATCTTAAGCTATACTGCCTGCAGTGATAGATCGCGTAGACGAAACGCTGATTACCCTTGCCCTCGATACTCTAATATAAGGTGTGTATCTCCGCCACCCCTAACACCCCCCCCCCCCCCCCCCCCCCCCCCCCCCCCCCCCCCCCCCTCCCCCCCCCACCACACCCCCCCAAATCTTGCACGCGTAAATAAAACAAAAACAAAAACAACAGATCTCCCAAGAGCAAGCCTGTCCCCAAAGACACCCACCCCCCCCGCCCTCACCCTCATCCCCACCCTCACCCACTCCAATCGCACCGTCGAAAACACCCGCACAGCAGCCGCGTACACAACAAGCCTCTCATCCACGGCGACGAAAAAAAACAAGACAAAGGATCAAAGCCGCCCTCCGTCGGGTGCCGGCCCCCGAAGGGTCACCGCCGCGACGGCGAGGTGTGGCAGTGGACGCACTTCCACCCCCCTTCCCGCATCTCCCACACCCTCGTCTCCTGCACCGTTCCGCTACCGCTGCTCCGCGATCGCTCGCACGAGGACACCGCTGCCCCGCCGTTCAGCATGCGTACGGTTGGTCGCGAAAAGGAGAACATGCCTCCAGAAGGAGTTCCAGTCGAAGAAGGCGAGATTCTACTACTACTGCTGCTGCTTTCGCTGGCGATCGTGGTGGTGGTGGTGGGTGGGGGGGTAGCCTTTCCGTCGTTGGAGGTGGCGGTCAACTCCTCCTCCAGAATTTCGGTCATGTCCGATACGCAAAGCTACCGGCCGTAAAAAAAAAAAAAAAAAAGGGGAGGCGGGACGAGGAATGGCGAGAGGAGCACACGTTTTGAAGGGTGAGAGAGCAGAGCGGCGGTCCGGACAGCGATGCGACGGGACTGGCTTCATTGGATTAGTTCAGTCGACGGACCGACATCAAAGGAGAAGACCTTGTGCTGTTACGGAGGACCATAATAAATAGGACCTAAAAGGACCTATGGTGGACACAAAAACCTACATATTTACCTATTTTTTTACTAACAAAATTTGGTCCTACTATGGCCCTCCGTGATAGTTAATAGGACCAAATAGTGTTAGTAAAAAAAGGAAAATATATAGTTGTTCGTGTGTACCGTAGGTCCTATTTACTATGGTGTCCCGTAAAGGCTTTCCCTGCGCACCAAGACCGGGAAGACGGCGAACACTTCTGCATCATCAGAATCTCAGTAAACCGAGCAACAAACCAGCCAAAAAAAAACACCAACCAACCGACAGAACAGTCTGCCAGCTGGAACGACCAATCTAATCGACCAACCAACCAATCAATCAATCGACCTAACCCATAGCAAAGAACCCATCACCAACCAAAATAAGCCAACAACGCTACGTACCAACCAAACACCAAAACAAAATATCAAACAAACAAACACACCATCGACTATGATAGAAACCACGAACCAACTGACCAATCAACTGACCGACCAACCAATATCACCGACCGACCAATCAACCAACCTACCGACCGACCAACCAAATCAACAAACCAAATCAACAAACCAATCAACTTGAACCAACCAACCAATAAAAAAAGCCAGCCAACCAACCAACCAATCAAATAAATCAGCCAACCAAATCAACCGCTAACCAACCAATCAAATTCACCAGCCAACCAAATCAACCGCCAACCAACCAATCAAACAACAAACCGAGCCAACCAACCAGCCAATCAACCAATCAGCGTGCGCCCACCTCCGCGTACGCCCCCAGGTCCCCGGCAAATGCCGCCTCCGCCGCCAGACGGTGTGCGTCCAGCACCTCCTTCTCGTGCGCCGGCCTGAGCCCCGACAGCACGTCCTGGAAGACAGACCGCACGTCTTGGTTCCCGTCGACGCGGGCCACCATGCCCTCGCGCTCGAACATGTCAACCACCTGATTTGTTGCGGCAAGAAAACGTCGGAGACAGCAAAAAAAAAATGGCGAAAAACGAAAACAGCACCGTTCAAAGCGGCCGCGGTGTACATATACGGGGTGTGTGGAATAAATCACATATATGTACATAGAGGCTTAAGGATTTGCAGATTGGTGCGTTTATTGTGAGTTTATCAAATATATACTTCGTACTAGGGAATAAGTGGCCCTCCCGCCCCCACGGCGGTAGGGCCAGATTGAAGCAAGTAGTAATGGAGATGATAGAGGGTCGAAATAAATATAATAGGAATAAATAGGAAACAAATTGACGGCGAAGGTTAATAGGAGTACAAATAATGGTGAAGAAAATAGAAACGATGGGGACATAAACACAACCAAAGATACAAGAGCTGCCAAACAGTTAGACTTTGCGCATAGGTTTCCTTTGTTTCCGTGGTTTTCTGCTTTCGGGAATGTTATGAGTGGTCAACGCTGAAGGTCATGCTGCACATTGTCGGATGGCAAAGATGATGATAATAATGATAAGATATAATACGCTGAAGAAGACAGGAGAAGGCAAGAAACAATAACGAACATATAAACACAAGACTGTCAACCTGATAACTCCGGAATTCAAGAAGCGTAAACAACGTCGACAGCTCTAGCACAAAGCGTGTAGGGGCAAACCTATCCTCGGTTGTCAATATTACAATGTCGGCGGATTTCCGAAGTCTAGATATAGGCCAACATACGAGTATAAGCATCCGTGCATGAACACATACCTGCGTAAATATAAACGATCTTGCTCAACGACTGTGGCCTTGGCTAGGGTGAACAGTCACCGTCGCCAGTGTACGAGAGAGTGCTGTGTGCTGTCTTACGTACTCATATATCACTCGTATACCTGCACATACATACTCGTACGAAGTGCTTCTTGGAGCCGGGTCGTGGATACCAAACAACAACACATATACTACTGTACGTCAACTCAACACTACTATGATACACCATCATCAGCACTTATACGAGTACCATCACCAGTGTGGTACGAGAGGAGAGTGTCTTATGAACTCGTATACTCGTACATATGATATATACCTGCACATACATACATCTTGTCGGAAGCGCCCGGTAACATCTTGTCGGAGATCACCGTAGGGATCTCCCATGCAAGTATCACCAATTCACCCTGTCATAAGATCTCCGTATCTTATCGTGCAAACCAGATCTCGTGTGATCAACAACCTGGCGTCTCTTCGACGCGTACACAGACAAGAAGGAAAGTGCCACAGGCTCAAGCTGTGAACCTGGAGCCCGTATTCATACTTGTATTCATACGAGTACGCATGTACGACGGGGATGCGTAGTTGATACCAGGTTCGTTCATACCAGGTACCAGACAGCACATACATACATACTCGTACATACGTCAAGTACTCGTACGACGACGGGGATACTTGGTTTTTTATACCAGGTACGTATCATATACAAGAAAAAAATCGCATTTTTGACATTTTGACATATCGATCGACAAACCCAACGACTGCGTCATAAACTCTGAACGCATCGCGCTGGTGAGGACCTCCGATCCACCCTACGAGCGTAGTGCCACAGTTCTCACGCCTCGGTCGATGATATGCGGAGGGCGCAGAGCAGGCGTCTGACGAAAACACAGTTGGCAGCTGAGTTCAAAACAGAACACGAAAACTCTATCCGATCGCAAGAACGAGTGTTTTAAGGTTTTTCGACGAAGACCGTCAGACGCCGCAAGCAACCGCTCGCCCCCTAGACTACGAATCGTAATGATACCTTCGAGGCCGCTATGTACACTTGCTGGCCTTGCCTGGTACGAAGGTCGTTAGTCGTGGACTCAGTCTATGTCGAGATCGAAGGTCAATCGTCGCATGCAGAATATATGTTCTATTTGTGGTTGATTTGGGAATTGGGCATCAAAGCGAACTGCTGTACGAAGATTTTTTTTTTCATCAGCGCTACTCTAAATTGCTATGATAAAGTGGGCATCAAAGATCACTTGATTAAAGTATTGTTTTTTGGGCATCAGACGAACTATATATAATAGATAGATATCATCAACAACTAATTACTACCAGGTATCATGCGAAGTATGTATATACAATCATAGGTTTCATATTTTTCGGAAACTTCCGCGAACGTTTTTTGGGGCCATCTACATATAATGGTTGGCGCAAGCAAACGACGTGTGTGTTGCTGAGTCTCGACTTTTTAATCGGTCGAGCTTACAGCTGACATTGCTGCAAGTAACTACCACGGTATATATATACCACGTATATATACGAGTATATATATATATATATATTTTGCACATCAGCAAATGACATAGAACACAATACGAACGTGTGCACAAAAAATAGCTTGGCAGGTGGAGTAAACATGAGGGCCGGCTCTCACTGGAAGAGTCGTTTCCACGAACGTCTGCAAGCGCCTGTTGGCAGTTTCCAAGTTGTCGTCTGTTCGCCCGCTGCTCAGTCCCCTCGACAACAGCCGCTCCGTAAGCACGTCAGGAGGGCAGTCCAAGAACAAAACTCGCCGCAAGTCTGCGACCTCTCCCATGATGGAGTCCCATCCCTGTAGCAGCAGCAGCAACAGCGGCAGAATTTCAAGGGCGTGACGACAACGCTTCGAGGGTGACGACAATGTTTTGTTTTGTCGTTGTTGCTGTTGTTTTTGTAGTAATAATTTAGGGGTTCATGGTCGTTTTCGTTTTCGTTTTTTGTTCTTGTTATTTTCGTTTTCGCTTTCGCTTTCGCTTTCGCTTTCGCTTTCGCTTTCGCTTTCGCTTTCGCTTTCGTTTTCGTATTGTTTTTCGTTTTCGTTTTCGTTTTTACTGTTTTCGTTATCGCTTTTCATTTTCGCTTTTGCTTTCCCCTTCCTTTTTGCCTTCCCTTTCCCATTTTCCATTTCCCTTTCATTCTCGTTTTAATCTCGCCTGGACGTTATCGCTGTTGCGCGGGAAGCCGTCAATAAGGAACCTCGAGGAAGGGCCGCACGCTTCCATCGCCGTCTTCAACAAGCCAAGGCTGATCGCCACCGGGACAATTCGACCGTCACGGATGTACTCGTCGATCAGCTGGCCGTTGCTAGAACCGCTCTCGCGCTCCTCCCGAAGCAGCTCTCCCGCCGAAAGGTGAACGTAGCTGTTTCGTTTCGTCGTGTTTTTCGAGGGGGAAAAAAACATAAATCAAACCACAATAAAAGGGGGAACGGTTGGGAGACGGGGGGTGGAGAGGGTGGTGTAAGGGGTCGATGCCGTGCGGCGACCCTTACGTCGGAACTGCGGTACTTTGCCACAGCAGAAAAGCAGCGCAGATTACTTACGAAGTAGCTGCCTAAAGGTTGTCGTTCGGACATTCTCCCAGGCCTATGGTTGGTCCAGACGTGAGAGACTTCTTATAGTACGCAGTAGTAGACAGGGTGGCCCCAAAATAACCTGGCACGTGAGCATCAACATCAACAGTGGCGTGCCTCCCGCGCATGTCACGTCCAGCCGTTAAAAGCGGCGGTGACTCCGACTGAAGACGCTTGCCCCCCCCTCCCGCCTGAGCTGGAAGCAGACGCACAGCACGTAGGCGTCGTGATCGAGGCTGCACGCCTGCGTGACTCCACACCAACCGATTCGTCCATACCGAGTACCGAACACTGCACACTTTTTTGTTAGGTTAGGGGTGTTGTCTGGGTTGCAGGTCAGGGTTAGTCTGCGTTGAGGTTGGGCTAGGGTTGCTCGTATTTATACATTCTGCCTGGTACTCGTACAGGCGATGAACATTCCATTATTTCGGGAAAATTCAGGCCCAGGCATAGTCAGGCATATACCTGGTAGGTACGATGAAGGTACGCTATATGAAAGGAGGATGAAAAGAGGCAACGAGAGCAAAGAGAGAAAAAGGCGACAATCCGCCGAAAAACGCCGCAAAGCGAACGAGTGACCTCACACCGCACCAACACCACGCACAACCACAACACAACACAAACAACACAACACAAACACAAACCCAACCACAACACACATTCGATGCATACGTGTACACTTCGGCCGGCCGGCCGGCCGGGGCCTCACCCATACTCCTTCGCGAGCCTCTCGCACTGCGTCCCTTTCCCTGAGCCCGGCCCTCCGAGAACAAAGATGACCGGCGCCTTCCCGCCATGTTGAGCCTCCGCTACTGCCGACAGCCCTTCCTCCACAGCAGGGGCACCACCACCAACACCACCACCGCCAGCAGCAGCAGCAGCAGCAGCAGTAGCTGAAACCGTTACCGACGGCGTGTGGTAAGACCGACCGCGCCTCCCGGACCACCCGGGCGGCCCCGACGACGACGACGACGACCCTGCCCCTGTCCCTGCGGCTGTGCCTCGGGGAGACGACGACAGCAGAGCCGCAGTAAGGATTGCTGTGGTGGCACCCCGAGAGGAACGACGGACCCACGGAGAGACGGTGGTGCGGCGTTCACCGCATGGTGAAACTGCGGCAGCGGCGGCAGCGGCGGCAGCGGCGGCAGTGTTTAGCTGGTTGCCACCGCGACGGGGTTGCTGCTGTAGTAGTGCTGAGCCCGAGAGGAAGCAGCAGGGAGAGTGAGACCCGGCGTAGGGAGTGGTCGGCCGAGCCGTCCTGGTCGCTGCTGCTGCTGCCCGCTGGGAGAGTTGCAGCAGGGAAAAGCCGGACCTGTTGGGTGTGCATGTTTGCGGCGCAAGCGACATGCAGAGGGGGGGGCGGGGGGGCGTTAAGCTGCAGGAGGTTCGTGTGTGTGCTGGAAGGGTGGACGAGGGCAAGTTGGCTGGAGCTGAGCCAATGTTTGAGTCGTCCTGTCCTGGTGTGAGGGTATTGCTTCTTACAGGAGGTGCCTCAGGGCAGCAGTGCGACCTTGCACTTTTTACACATGAGACTGCATTGGTGCTGCATCTGATCTCAGCTTTGCAAGGAGGTTTAGGTTGTTAGCTTCTCACGTCTTAGACATGCAGCTGACGAAGGACAGCAGCGTCCAGGCCGCACAGTACGCGTGCATTCGGCTGGCCTGGTTGCGGCTTGCGGGAAGCGGTCTGCTGTGGACAAAACATGCGGTTGGTTAAAAAAAGGAGTTTCATAGTGCTTGGGAGGCTTTGTGCAATAGGGCCGAAGAAAACAGCTAAATTGGTGGGCTTCTGGGCATCCTTCTTGCCTCTGATTCTGGAGTCTGGCGCCCGGAGACGCTCAAGTGCTACCTCACGCTCCCTATGGCGCAACGGGGCTGATTTTCTAGACTACAGGTGATAGTTGGGCTACAATCCAAGCGTGTCGCACCGCATGGAATGAAAAACTGGAGAATCCCAACGATGAAACCCCCGGGTCTCTGCAATGTGTGAACCGGCACATATTGGACCGAACGGTGCAGTAACGCCAAGGCCCCCTCAAGCGTTTTATGTATTTGTTTCTTTGCCCCGCGTAGGTGCTCGTAGCCTCTCGCACTCGCCAACGTTCACTCAGTCCGAACAACAGACAACAACAGTAGGTGTGCATTCGAAGAAGCTTGCTTACACGATGGCGCGTTCATTCTTCGTCGGCATCGCCTGCTTATGCTTCGCCACCGCTCGCGGTCAGAACAGCGACTGGGAACATGTGCGCCCGGCTCCCCCTTCGGCATCGACTACTCCCGATGAAGAAGCTCCGTTCGTGGGCATCACGAACCTTCGAGCCGCGTGCGCCGACGCCACCGAGGAGGGCTGCATGAAGAAGCTCAAGAAGTTGGAGGCGGTCGACGCCGACCCGTACGTAACTGGTGAGAGCTGTGATGAACGATCCTCTGCTGATACTTATGTTGCTTCCTTCCGTCTCGACTCGTTTTGCAAGAGACGCACGAGAACATGATTGCAGGAATTGTTGTATGACGCACATGTGTGAATATGATCGCTGCTGTGTGTGCCTCTCAATAATCAAATGTTGTTTGGGTTCGGGGAAAGGAGAACCGCCCGGGGAAACTCGTACAGAGAGAGAGAGGTCGAACATGTAACGCTGACGAAAAATCGCGAGCATTCGCATGATATCGTGTGAGGAAGGCCTGCGCAACAACCAAGAACAGTCCTGACTGTAGTATGCGAAGCAGGGGCCGGCGTGTCCAAGTCCAACCGTAAGCGTGGGCAGGTGGAGATCGCGCAACATGACGGCGACAACTGCTGTTTTAAAATAAAACAAATATGACAACGAGCAAGCCGGCATGAATTATATGATATGTGCATTCAAGCCCCTTGGTCAGGTCGATGCGGCGCAACCCCTAACGTACAGTAGATCCGTGTTTAGCCG
Organism: Saccharina japonica; assembly: GCA_008828725.1. Classification (NCBI taxonomy): domain Eukaryota; class Phaeophyceae; order Laminariales; family Laminariaceae; genus Saccharina; species Saccharina japonica. The sequence continues at coordinate 42,490 of MEHQ01003458.1, forward strand.
CGCGCAGCTGCTCGTAGCGTTGCCGGCGTGCATGTGCGGGTTAGGCCATAAGAAAGAAAGGGCACGCCGCCGTAGTCGATACCGGTACCTGGCAGAGCTCTATCCGAGGAAGCTATGGCCCGTGAGCGGTACGAGTAGTACGTGACCCCGGCCACAGGTAAAAAAATGTTCTCTGGGCCGAATTTATGGTTTCATGTGTCTGGCTCGCTCATAGAGTAGCTCACCTATCAAGAATGGCACCACCGCTAGTTATCGTGCGCATGCAAATACAACTGCTGCGGAGCGCATGCGCGAGTATCTACAACGTGCGGCATCGCAAAAGGCTAGGGAGGCGTACACATGGGTCAGCCGATGGTCATCGTCAGTGGATTGGTTTGATTTGGTTGTTTTTTTTTGGGTCGTTGAACGTGTCGGATTCGAAAATTGGTATCCCCGAGAACACTGATCTGTACGATATTCCCTGGTTTACAGTTATGCGTTGTGGACGTTGGTGTATCGGTTAGCAATGTGCAGGATTATCGAAGTGGCGTTGTATGATTCCTTGTGCACTCTTGAAATATCTGTCTTGCTTTGTTGCTTCGACGTTAGATTCCTCTACTCGTGTGATACTGCCAACCCTCTTCCACTGATACTACTCAGTTAATCGAGTGACGCCGCGATAGAGGCTGCAGCGAGCGGTGGATTCCTCTTCGACGAGCGTTTACCTCGAACCGCAACGTGTAACCAACCCCGACGCGTATGTAACCGTAACATTTTGTTTCCCTTCATTTTTATGTTGCCCGTGCCTCGGCTTTTACCCATCTTCTACCGTGATCCCCCAAGTTATGGACTTCGAAATCGGGTCACTGGACTGCAAATCTCTCGATCTGGCTGAGGACGCGAAGAAGCTGCAGTTCCAGCTCAGCACCACGGAGGTGTGCACGTCGCTATAGACAACACGGTATCGGTATTGGAGGGACGCAATCACACCACTAATGCCAGTGTTCAATGCAGGGGTGGTCTGGTTGCGTTGTTGAAATATCGTGATCGATATTTATACCCGCGCACGCGGGGGGGGGGGGGGGGCGAGGGGTACGTAGCTGATTCGGGTTTTCGGGTGCAATCAGGTTTTACCGAAGGGTCACCGTCGCCAGGCATATCTCCCGGACATAACCCTTATTATTCAGTATCACTATATCCGTATTTATAAGCGATGTGTTTATGTTGTTTATTGTAACCATATTAATGCCCTAGTTAACCTTACATTACCGTATAGATTGGTAGGATTTTCCGAAATAACAGTGCGTATATACGTGGTGAGGCGTTTCGTCGCTGTCAGCTCGCTGTGTCCGACTAAGTACCTGAATCAAACCCCTCCTCTCTTCTTAGAGCCCACACTTTTTTTTATCATATATATACGCGTACAGTAGATACGTTTATACATGCCAGCACGAGTTGCGACTTTCGCATGCTCGTTTGTTTTCCTGCGGCATGCCTTCGCTTACAGCTCACGATGCTAGTAGTATGTATCGTCCTGTTGATATCTATAGATACACAGGGGGGGTCACCGGTCTATATACCCTTCACTATTAGTAAGATGAATGTATAGAACGCGCGACTGATGCACTGCTGTCATCACCAAATTTACTAAGTTTGGTGTCGCAGCTGACGTATTTGTGAGGATGTTTTTTTTTTGTCGCGATACTTGAGGGGGGGGGAGGGAGGGGCGAACTGGGAAACATCCCGTGAATAATGCTTAGGCCGGCAATGACTGGGTGCCGATTCCAGATATGTTTTCCCGATGACACGTCCGCATCTCTTGTGACTTGGGATCTACCACTATGTCTCAATATATAATGAACGTTTAGATTATATATTATTATGCAACTGTTTCTTATATTTAGGGACAGATTAATAGGTTTTTTTTTCCGTTCCAGGGGTAGCACGAGCACTGCAGAAGAGCCGCTGCTGTGTTGCGTACCAGAACACAAGATGCTGGGTTATAAGTTCGAGCACCTTCGTCGTGCTCTCCCGCACGGGGGTACGTAACGTATAGTAATAGTGTCCCTCCTCCGGCGTGCATGTACTGCTGCTGTGCTGTTGTGCCATATAGTGCGTTGTGTCCACCTTGTGTTTTGACAAAGCTCTCCCTTTCTTTTTTTGCAAATTCGACCAGGCGGTGGAGGCCGTGCTCAAGCACTACACCGTGTCTCCCGCCCGTGCCTTCAGCGATAACATCGAACGCAAGGTAAACGAGAGAACACACAATTTAAAAAATGTTATAATATACGACCAACAAACAAGATCTAACAGCTGTGTTTTTTTTCCTTCTCTTTACGTTGTTGCCCTCTCACTTGTAAGCTAAAGAGCCCATGTATGCACAATTTATTACTACGTTGCCTTCTCATTTGTAGTAGAGCCCCATGTATGCACACACAATCACAGAAAAAAATGTACCAGTACTAGATAAATAAACACAGAGTGACTACTTACTGAGCCGGCACTAGACTAACCCTGAAGAGTTACCGCCAGGAGGGTTGGCAAGACAAGAAGGTCGATCAAGTCGAGACGGTCGGCAGACAGGGTGTCCCTTGGCGTTGCTGTAACTGTTCCAGACAATCGAGTTCGGTAAAAAGTTGCAGAAGGCGACGCCTCGTGAAAATCGACTCCGTTTTTATACCAGCTTCGGGTTTCCAAATAAAGCGTGAAACCACCGGGGTGGACGTTGCTGAGTCGAGCGATCCGTAAGCGCGCGCTTGATTTTTTTTTTCAAAGCTGAGACCAACAGTTTCAGTGGAACCTCTTCGGTTGATGCGAACTGCTGTCTTTCGTAGTTCAACCTTAAAACGACACAAGCCTGGAGCCGTTTTTTGCCGCACCCCTGAAACACCGGGGACACAACCGCCGCGTGCAGGCTCTCAGAAACACATTCCCGGAACAACACATCCCCGTCCCCCTTGAAAACAACGTACTCGTATGTCATGTAAAGGGGAAAAAACGTTATGATCGCCCAAATATTTGATATTTGGAGGTGTCTCTACTAGGAGTAGGGACGGTGCTCCACCTCGAAGGGGATGCGTGGTCAATGGTCAAATGACTACGATGCAATCAACGAATGAGTCGTACTCCCTCCTTGTTTGGCCGAAACGCTTTTCTCCCGCTTGTCTTTCCCCCCCCCCTTTGTTCGGTTAAGATCTGGACGGGAGTCATCGCCGGAAAAGGCAAGGAACACAAAGGCATCCCGCGGACGATCAGCATGACATGGGGCGGCTGCGATCCCGATGTGAGTCATACGGGGTACCGAAGACCTTTCGCGCCCCTGCGGCGTCGAGGAACGCCCTATACAACTCCGGAGCGTCGCCCTTGAACCAACACGCACGAGTGTCCGGCTATATGCCTTTCCAGCCCTCAGTACCTCGTAGAGGTTGCATTTTGACCGCGGCCGCGTATGAAACGACGGGCGACGAAAACGAAAGGCTACGTTGTGTTTTGCCCGCGCATCGTGCAGCCCCTTGCGTTGACGTACAACAGCAGTTCGGTTTCTCGGCTAATATCGCCAGGCCGTCGTAACATTGATTGGTCGACGAGGCCATCGTTATGTTTTTGCCCCCCCCGTCATGTTTGTTTTCCCCCTCTAAAGTGCAAAAAAGGGTTAAAAATAAATAATCTATATATAAATAAATATGAATACGAGTACAATGTAATATATATAAATAAATACGAAGTATGAATAGTACGTGGCGAAGGGAGTGCCCCGGAGATCAATGCGGTACGGTGAGATGGATCGAACCCCAAAGTATATCGTATTTTGTTGGTTATATAGTATATGCAAATATATATATATTAATATAATATGTTGTGAGTTCAACCAATATGTGTTTATGAGTGATCGACGTTAAAGCTCATGCTAATACTACTCGTTGTCGGATGGCAAGGACAATGGAATAAAATACTTACGAGTATGATCAACCTGCTCCTTATGCTTGTTCCGTGGCCATTGCTTGCCTGCCTGCCTGCCTGCCTGCCTGCCTGCCTGCCTGCCTGCCTGCCTGCCTGCCTGCCTGCCTGCCTGCCAACCTGCACCGACAAACACAGCTTTTCATGTTGAAGGTCATCACTCCCGCCTTCGACGGGACCACGAAATCGACGGTGACTATTCCTTGCATGGAAGGGTCGGACGAAAACGAAGTCTGCCTTTTGCAGGTGTGTGTGTGTTCGTGTTTTGGTTTTCTTCACATCAAGCCGTTCTTCCCATTCATCGACACCCAGCAAGTCCAGTGTCCGTGTTGCTGGGGGTCAAGGCGCGGAAGTATCAGTGTTAGCCCGGGACCGGTAACTCGATAGGGAAGCACCCTCGTTTTGAATCAGCAACCGCTCGACTTGGTTCGAACAAACTGCTGTAGTATCGCTTGGGAAAATGTTTTTTTATACTTATTTAAAAACAAAAGCAGGCGGAAAAACAAAAAGGAGGCTTTTTCTTCTCGGGTTTGTTTCCTGTTTTTGTTGTTGTTACTTTCCTTAATGATTTTCTACTCCCACGACCTTCCATTGAACTTGAAATAACTCGGGCGACCTACTTCGTAACTCATCACCAATATATCGCATCTCCGTAAAACAAGAACACCAACCACCCTCCCGGTCACCTGCCATGCCCCTTTCCACCCCCCTAAATGCGAGGGTCTACGATCATACGACTACGGCCATGCATAAATATGAAGAAGTACAACACCCCCCCCCCCCCGCCGCCGCCGCCCCGCCGCCCCGGTCCTGCTTCCACACGGTTGTCACTACTGTTTCACTCCTCAGCTTTTGCGCCAACCGGAGGAGGAGGGGGAAGAGCAAGAAGAAACTTTCTACGGCAACAATCGAATGCTCCGCGCCACCGCCGCCCGCGAAGAAGAAGAGGCCAGCAAGGCCCGAAGCGACGCCACCGCCACCGCCGCCGCCAAGAACGACGAGGCCCACCGCCGCCTGGCCCTAGAAGTGTCCGCGGGGATGGACGCTGCGTACGACCGCGACCCGGACCTCCGCGCCAAGGGCGAAGATGTCCGCCTCCTTACCGTGAGCGCTATATATATGGATACATGAAATCCTCGATCTCTCAGCTGTGTTTTTTTTTTTTTATATATAGATACATATCTAATATCTCGGATGTATACGTACGTATACAAAATCCAGGGGGGGGGGGGCAATTAAAAACAAAAATGGAGGGCTACTTGCCTGCGATGCAAGCGTTCGAGTGTATTTACAGCAGAAGCATCTGTCTCGGTCGTATATACAAAATTCAGGGAAAACAATTGAAAACAGAATGGGCGGTACTTGCCTACGGTGCAGCAGCATGACCGTTTGTTTCATTCACCACCCTCTAGACAATCAAGTCAGTCGCATTCAAAAAACGATCGACGCCACGCTTGCCTCTACGCACAGTCCCAGCCTTCCCCCGCAAAAAAAAACATAGATGAGCGGTTAAAATTATATTCGAGGTGATGACCGTTTCCCGAGGTCGTCATATGTCGGGTAGTTACGAATGGCAAGGCGCTTGTGCTGCACGGGGTTTAAGCGTCAGATGTGCCGTTTTTTTGCACCTTCATTGCGGGAAGTGGGGTAATGCAAATAGGCGCCGTGCGTACTCGCCACGCCGCTCTCCGGCCATTTATGGTCCTTTCTTCACGGCCCCTCTCCGCAAGCTCTTTGCAAAACTTTCGGCGATCAGCCTTCCTGCCACGAGTGATAAAATTGCTGTGCATACGTACGTAGCGCAAAGAAGGCAGGTTTCGCTTCTACTGGCACTACTAGCTCGCGTTAACGCGTACGCCCTGCTGCGCCCTTTGCCTGCCACCATAATATGTTTATGTTTCCCTGTACGTAGTCCGACGGGTGCTTGGCTTCGTCCGTTTTGTGCTGCACACACGCTTTTTGTCGACCACGCGCGCCAATTGTTACGCGTACAAAGGAATATGCAACCCTCTCAATCACGTGGTTCCGGTTTCCTCTATATATATATATATACGTGCACAAGAATATCTAACTCCCTCGATGACATGTCGTGCCGATTGCTTTCTTGCGCGTGTCCTCAGGAATACCTGGCCGCTTCCGACAACGAAAAGGAGGCGTTCCACGAGAGAGGCATTCGTCGCCTCGGTGCCGAGGACGTGCAAATGCCGAGCGGTCGAGTCCTCACCGCTTCAACCACCGTAAGAACAACCTGCGCCTCGTACGTTCGTAACGGTTTTTTTTTTCTCAATAAACAAAATCGTCACCAAAACAAAAATACACAAATGGGGCAGCTTCACCAACTATTTTACCACCAGCCGAAAATGCTGACAAATCCTGTCCCCCTTTTTTTGCGTAACGCGCAACAATAGATGGCCCCACGCTTACGGTACTTAATAGCCGTTTCAGAGCTGCAAAACTTATCCCATACTAATTTCAAGTAGTTTGTCCCCAAAATCGAGGAACCGGTTCGTGAGGGGTCAAGGCCCCCATGCTGCGAAATGGATGAGGTACTTATGGGAGCCATGCTAGGATGTATAGAGTGCGCGATCGAAGTATTACACTCAGGTTGCAAAATATGACTTTCGACGAAATCCTCGATCTCATTGCTTTTTTTTTTTTTTTTTTTTAATTTTTTAAATATAGAGTTCCTTTCTTCCACATCTAAATCGATCGTGATGGCCGCGGTAACTTCCTTCCTGCCCCTGGAAGAGCTTTTGCCTGAAAAACTCCACACACACACACTCAAACATTCCTCGCGTGCCTCGCTCTTCTGCTCAGATCGATATCCTGGTAGTCTACACGAAAGCCTCATTGGCTGCGTCCAGCGTGGACGCGAACCAGATGGAAACGAACATCATCACATCGTACGAGCTGGCCAACCAGGCCCTGGCCGACTCCGGCGTCGACGCCACTCTGAACGTTGTCCACATGGCCCAGGTGAGTTGATTGACTTTTTACGTAGACGGCCTCAATACCTTGGGAAACCTGGGGTAACGGCTGGTTGCCGTTATGTTTCCTCTTATATGTTGAATGCAGCGGGGAGCGTCAGGCCGCTTGGCCCCCACTCGTACTCCAGGACTCCGCGCATAGCCACTACTGTAGTACAGGTAACTGCGATACATCCTCGCCTTTTGAGGTTGGGTACACCTTGATAGTTTCGCGTGATGTACAAGGGTTGTCGCAAAGTTTATTTTATCAAGAAGGACTGGTACCGCCGTGGTAAACAAAAAAAAAGCGAAACGCGCGGGAACGTTACGTGGGGGAAGACCGACGTCCAGAATGTGACGCGAAAAAGCGCAACCTACAACGTTCTGTGCGGCTACCACGAGGGTCTACGTCTCCACTCCGAACTGTTTGCGGTTTGGCTACAAATGTAAATAAGCTTTCATCCTCACCTCGCGGCACCGTAACGCCCCCCCTTGATACATAACGCCCTCGATGCGAAACGATGACAGATCGACACGACCGAAGGGGGCGACATGGCCGCTGACCTTTCCAACCTCTTCCAAGGAGCCGGAGACAACAAGCTCGCCAACGAACTCCGCGAAGAGTACGGCGCGGACCTGGTCCAGATGCACGGCAACTACGACAGCTCTTGCGGTCTCGGGTGCGCACCTTTTTGTTTTGTGTTTTGTTTTTCGCCCCGTTTTGTTCGCTGTACTGTCCAAGCTTAACCTCTGTTACTGCCGTAGAGAAGGGGACTATTCTGGGAAGTTTCCTGGTAGAGCAGGGCAAAATTCTGGGAATTTTCTCGAGCCGGTCGGTGCCTCGATTGAAGTGCATACGTTTCCCACATCGGAAAAGATCACGATCTAGATCATCTAGATCATCTAGATCCCAACCTGCCGGTATGAGTCGTTGAGTCGGTGGGCAGGATATGTGCATAGTACAGATCCAACCAGGAAATATGTGCTAGATCATGCAGATTATANACAGCAGTACAGGACACCTAATACGAACCAGGAAATCTGGTCCAGTCAAGATTTCTTATTTGAGAAAACATACATACTTTCTACACTATACTTTCAAGAAGACGACTCCCCAACGTCGTACGTTCCTCTACATCTCTGCCTGGCTTTCTTATTGGGTTGTTAGGTGTCCTGTACTCGTATTATAGGCGCCCTCGACAGTTATAAATATGAATACGTAGTGTCATTAGGCAATACAAAACCCATTCGGACGCTCGAACCTTCTGAAAGGTCTATTAATAGGAAGTCTTGGGTTGGAATGAGGCCTCCAGCCGTTGCTGGAGGCTTTCACCCCTGATTAACAGCCTGCTGCGATCATCTTCCTAGATGCCCGATAGAGGGTAACGACCTGGATGCCAATGGCATAAATACATGCTCTTTCTAAAAATGCTCCTGGTTGAATACAGTGTATATTCAAGTTGGGTGGATGGGATGGTCCGCTCTTATACTCCACCTCTTTCCACTTCGTATTAGAATTTCCGGGGCCTTTCTCCAAGTCCGCTGAGGGGATGAGGCAGCGTTCGTACACCCACCCTCGATGTTCCAATATCTTCAACCCCCTTGGTGCCCGCGTGTGTTTCCATATACTAGACAACAAGACTGAGGCTACTACAGCACTGATGTATTCTGCCATTTTGAAAGTGTTTGGTTGAAATGAGGCCCCCACAGGCGTTGCTGGTAATATCACCCATACTTTCTCTGTATGTTATTATTATATTATATTGTATTGTGTGGTGGCACGTTTGGTGGCCTCATACGCATACTTTCCGTCGAAGGTTGCCGTACCTTAAGGTTCTGGTCGTGAGAAAGCTGCGTATGGTTTCGCATACTCTAGCAATGTGGGTACCTCATTATAGCCCATGTAGCCTAGTTCATGACTCCCGCTTCCGATACTCCCGGGTGTGCCTCTGACCGACAACCATGCATTTCCCCTTTGCCCGTGACACCTTGTCCGCTGTCGCCGCATCCGTAAGTGAGCGGTTCACAGATGCTCCCACTCGGGAAGAGTGTGTCGCGTAATTCCTGTTGGCGCCTAAAAGCAGAACCCTTGCCTCTTCTTCGGCGCGACTACTTGCAGTCTGCCTGATGAACAGTACGTTCATGTAAACTACGGAGGGAGGTATTATTCACGTACGTCCGAGTGTTGCAGGAGAGTTTGGAACTGGGAAACGGTAGCATCCTATTGGATGGAGATACTGAGTCAAGGAACTACATTAGTTGGACCGGTCATGGCCGGTCCAATGGCCGCCGATGCCCTCGGGCATAAAGCGGCAGTAAAAGAGAAATGGTTGCACTAACCATGGACGATCATGATGGTGGTCTACTTCGACCCCGGCGATGGCTGATCATGACCGCTCATGGATCCGATCATGACCGGCCATGGTCGATCATTTTCGCTCACGACCGCTCATGACCGCGGCCAATAGCGACATATTGTATTGAGTCGGCTATGGTCGAGCACGGAGCCGGCGTTGAAACACTCCTGGCCGCTCATGGCCGCGGCCATTACCGGTCATGACCGGCCATGACCGCTCAACTGGCCGCTCATGGCCGCGGCCATTACCGGTCATGACCGGCCATGACCGCTCATCGGCGATCATGATCGCGGTCATGACCGGTCACGACCGTTCATAAGCGGTCATGACCGGTCATAAGCGGTCATGACCGGACATGACCGCGCATGTACCTTTTACGCAGGCTCATGGCATTGTTCATCGGGTACGACACGTAGCGCTTTTGTTCTTTCTCCAAAATCAGTTTTTGCTTACTATTAGTAAGTATACGTAGAACTACGACGTTTTTTTTTCTGACGGGTTCCTCACTTCTGTACTTAAAGTAAGTGAAATCATGATTTTGGAGAGAAACAAAAAGTGCTACGTACGAGTACGCCGTACCATGTAACAAACCATGTATCCCCCCATGTCTACACACTATATTTGGTTCTATTCACTACTGTACGTTCCCCCGTAAATACCGGTTCGTGGTAGATTGAACGGTTTCATGCTGTGAAGAACGCACACACACGCGCGCGCGCACACGCGCCACGCCAACAGAAACAGGCAATAACAAAATGAAACAATGTTTTGTGTGTTTTTGGTCCCTTGACTTTTCGTTTTTGTTCTTCTCCGCGTTCCGCTACGTATGTTTTTTTCTTCTCCGCCGAAAACATCATCGGGAAAACAAAACAAAAAGGTACCGGACCATCATGGCGTACGAGTCGGGGTGTTCGGCTGCGCCGCGGATAAACATCTTCTCGAACCCCGACATGGAGTACGCCGGCAAGAGCCAAGGCACCGCCACGGCCAACAACGCCCGCGTCATCCAGGAGAGCGTGGTAAGGGGTCACTACAGTAGGTGTAAGTCGCGTGTCCTGTAGGGTAGGAGGATGTCGTTAGCGGTAGCACCCAATTTTTTTTCCATGTGGCTCCTCACCCAACAGCCTAACTCTTGAGTCCTACGTATCAGTGAGATTTGTTTTTCACAGATCATCGGACAAGATAATCGACTTCCACTTGATGATCTGTAAGTCGTTTCCGGCAGATGTATTCCTGATTCTGTAGGATCTACTATCAATACTGTACGTAGCTCATATTGCCTGCTAAGGTGAGAGGGAGCCGTTTTTTTGTTTTTTTAGTCTGTATGGTCTAGGACATTTATTTGTGGGTTGGATCCGTACTGTGCGTATCCTCTTGTACGACAACATATCACAACGGTCAGATCCTCCTGTACAACATATCATAACGCCTGGTTAGGATCTAGATGGTCTACCTATAGATGATCTATCTGTAGATGATATCTATCTGTTAGACATGTAGAAGGTTTTGGGCTCAAAATGTGCAGCCCCCACCGAATCACAACTCGGAAGCGCAAAAAAACGGCTTTTTAGTTTTCCTTTGTGTGGTATTGGCACTGGGGGGTGAAAATGGTCACGCTTGGTATATATATACGTATAGCAATGCGAGGCGGAGTTGCATGTTTTAAAGCATGGTGTCGACCTGTTGGCACGGGCTACGTAGCGTACTAGGGTGGCTATGTCATTTTCGTAGGGAAACGATAATACCTGGAAAAATAATTTCAAAGAAAATACGAGTACAGCTTTTCTTTTTTGCGCGTCCTAGATGGCTACGTACGTAGCTACGTGTTTTTCGAACGGTTACTAATGCCTTGGTACCTGGTAATTGGCATATATCATGGCCGGCCGGACACCATCTAACGACGCTCGCGAAATAAGCACTACACCCGCGCGCTGTGTATATAACGCACATTCGACAGCTACTACTGCTAATGCTACTACTACTACTACTACTACAGGAGCGATCACTGCACTTTAGCAAACTTGTCTCGAACACGCCAACATTTAATTTCGCCTTCGTTTGTCGAGAAACCTATCGTCCTAACTCCCTCCTGTCTTCTTGTTCCCCCTTTTGTCCCCCCTGTATGGCTCCCCCCTTACCTCTCGTCCGCTACATCGCCGCCGCCGCCGCCACCGCCGCCGCCACCGCCACCACCACCACCTCCGCCACCGCGGGGCCTGATTTTTGTTTTTTTTATTCGGTGTTCTTGCGCGCGGAACCAACCTCAAGTCAACCGTGGCAAACTTCCGGAGTGCCGTCGCCACTACCACTGATCAAGCATCCCAAACTGGCCAAGTATCCCAGACCACGTTCGATGCCACGTCTCCGTCTCCGGCAACCCCTGTCGCCGGCACGACACCCGTACCCGCAAACGAAAACGCCAACACCCAGGAGGGGCAGCAGCAGGAGGGCTCCCAAGAGGCCTCGGCTGCGGCGGGGGCTTCCGCTCTCAAGGGGTAAGCGCGCTATATATCTATAGGAGAAGCATGGTGGCGATGTTAACCCTCCCTCAGCTCAGATGTCAAGACAGTGGCGTGTAGGCGGGTATGTAGGGAAGTAACACCACCCCCTACGCCTCGAAAGGGATGCGTGGTCAATGGTCAGAGGACTAAACCAAGCAACAAATGAGTACGTTCCCCTCCCCCCCTCTTATGTCGGTGAAAACTTTACCTGCTCCGTCCCGGCATTGCAGGGATGCGAGAGTCCATGGTCACACGACTACGGCCATGCATGATAATGAGTACACCCCCCCCCCCCCCCCGCGCCCCCCCTGCCCGCCCGCAAATAAAACACAGTCATATAGCGACAAAAAATAATAAACGATAAAAGTGTGGCCCTATCAAACCGTCTTCTATGTATGGTGTGAGCGTACTTACCGTACGCATAACATCATGTATCATGCAGCGTGTGTGCCGTTGAAATTCGTCGCGTTGAATGGAGCTCGAGAGCGCTCCCCTTCTATGTGAGATACCCTATAGTCAAGCACGCCCAGAGCTTTCGCCGTAGGGCCGACGCTGTAAAATCATCTGATTCATATTTTGGGCATGGGCTTCTTCTCTCTGAAGCCTCCAAGGGGTCATAAGTTAAGCCTGTTTAGGCATGCGGCTTATTAGGACTGCAGTCTCGTTGTGGGGGCACAACACTTGAAATTGGAGTCATATTTAGGTTTATCTTGGGATTAGAGTGCATCACTAAAAGGGGGTAAAAGCCCCCCTTAAAAATGTTCCGGGCCACCCAGGAGATGCTTAACAGACAGACCCGCAAGGGGATACTCTGTGTCTCACCCAGTCTTATTACACTATCACGGGGGAACATAGTAAATAGGACCTAATATTGTTCCTAAAAATAGGTAAATATGTAGGTTTTAGTATGTACCACAGGTCCTATTTACTATGGTCCCCCGAAATAGTGCCGGTCCCTGTATAGTGCCGGTATGCGCCAGCCAATATTTTCGGCACTCGTAGCGGCAACCGGCACTATTTTACTGCGCACACAGCCACACTGGTTAATCCCATCTGTGCTAAGCGATCTCACCAGCACTATAAAAGCGGGCAGCGTGCACCCGTGCCACCCGGATAAGAATGTAGTGCTCTGGCAAGGCAAGTTATGAGTTGCCAATATTCGCGCGCAGCGCCTTAAAACCTTCGTCCTTTTTTTTGCTCTCTCTCTCAATTCGCCCATCGGGCGTGGGTGTTCCCCCCCCCCCCCCCTGCGACATTCGACATTCAACCATTGGGCCACAGCTACGAGGGTTGCTTCCGCGACACTTGGTTCGGGCTCGAGCTGGCAAACATGCCCATGGATGACTACACTGACACGAGCCACGAGACCTGCAAGCAGCACTGCGACGCCGCGGAGTACGCCTACTACGCGCTGGAGTTCGGGTTCGGGTGCTCCTGCGGCAACCACCTTCCGGAGGCGTCGACCAAAGCGCCGGATGACGAGTGCTCCGTGGTAAGAAAAAAAAAGAAAAAAAACTGTGTTTTTTGTTTTTGTGTGTGTGTTTTATTGGCGTCCACCGAAACGCCAGACGGGGGGGGGGGATACGCCGGGGTATATAGACCACGATGTACGAGATTTATAGTGGTGAAATAGTAACATGGTATGATGCAATCAAAATGTCCAGCGGGAAAAAAAAAAGAAGGATGGAATGGTTCAGGTACATGGTTGGACAATTATAACTGTCTGCGTGTGCTGTTTTGTGACTTTGTATTTTTGATGTTTGTGATTGTTGGTCTCTACAACGCCCGAGGGACTTTCGCGTGCGCGTGGAGATATATAGAAGATTAATCTTCCCAAGCGGCAGATGACAGCTGGGGTCGTTGCTAAGTGTGCAACTTCCTTCCTCGTCCTCGTCCATATCGACGCCGACCGTCAGAGGGTTTTATTTTTTCATGGTATTTTTTACATCCGCCGGTATCTGCGTCTGTCCCCCTCTCCCTTACTACCGGCCACGCTCCCGCTCACTTGCCGCTTCGCTCTCTCGCCCCCCCCCCCCCTTGTGCGAAACAGCCGTGCACGAGCTCCTCGACGGCAGAAAACTGCGGTGGAAACTGGCACCTCGCCGTTTTTTCGGTAGCCGACGCCAACACCAAAGATGAGCTGGCGGCGCCTTGATTTGTCGAGACAAGGGAGGGAACGGTGGCGGCTGCCGTAGGGGCGTGTGTGGGGTTTGACCCTCCCGCCCATTCGGCGACTACAGGGGGGGGGGGGAGACGAGCGACCGAAGGCCTGAAGTGAATATCAGGAGATAAAATGGGTAGGGGTGGCGGTTTAAGCGTGACACCCGCCGCGTCCCCCTGGAGGGGATCCACGACCACACTACCACCTGATTGGCCGAGAGACACTACCATCTGGTTGGTCTGCCATCTGATTGATCGAAAGACACTACCACCCGATTGGTCGAGGGGAAGCCCGGCCAGCCACGATAGTAGTGCATGCCCCCCCCCCCCCCCCCCCCCCCCCCCCCCGCAAAGAAGAAGCAGCAGCAGCAGCGGTAGGCCTTCGAGGCGGGGCTTGGATGCCTAGCCGGACGCGTTTCGTGGTGTTGCTACGCACGGTAGCTAGATGCTGTGGGTACATATGTTTCATCGCGAAATCAGCTCTAAGCAGGCAGACCCCAACCATCTAGGGACGGGGGGTGTCGGCACGGTCTTGTCTGGGATCATCTGCGTCCTGCAGTGTATTTCTACGAGACACGCCAATGCTGAAGACAAACGATTTTGATTTTGAAGCTTGGCGCTCCGTTCTTGGCAGCAGAGCCGTAGAGTCGACTTAAGATGCACTACTGTACGAACATGTCGTACGTGCATACACCGTTTTCGTTTTTTGGATCATTTTGTTTTTCTTGCAAGTCGGTATATACGTATTTATAGCTTGTTATGTTGGTACGTACGGTTTATATTGTTTTTACATTTTTTTATTGTTTTGGCGTTTTGGCATATTCATCGTATACTTGGTCGGTATCCAGGTATTTGTATTTTCGGTTGTGATTGGGGGTGGGGGTGGGGAGCGGGTGGTGGTTGCACTTATGCGTTGAGCGGATATACCGCTCAAGTGAATGCATTTACGGAATGATTTTTCATTCCAGGTAGGTAGGGGCCTAGACAAGGGTGAACAAAAACCAATGCACTGACGACTTTTTCGTTTCGCAGGACAGGTCTAGATAGGGTTCGATACAATCCCTTTACCATTGGTTGTTTTTTCATTTCATAAGGCTGAACATTATTACACATCACGTAGCAATTACAGTCATGAAACAGTGTTTTCGTCCCTTGCGGCAAGCTTCAGCGGTACCAATCAAACGCGAGGATTGGGAGGGCGAGTGCAAACAATACCTCATGAGTTTGTAGCAGGCATTGTAGGAGGTAAATGGAACAGCAGTGGCTGTAGGTGGTTCCCGACCGAACAGCTGCTATCAATGGCGCGCTCTATGCGGGCCTACGAAAAAAACGACAGGTATCGACTTGACTTGAGATGGCCGGGTCTTAGCTGAGGTTGGTAGCGGAGTAGGAATCCAGCTCAACCTAACCGGTAGGGGAAATGTTTCATTTTTTTGTCCAACAACGATTGTTGGGCGTGAAGTCCGAGATGATACGCCGACGAGAGCAGTTCGCGTAGGGCCTTTACCTGGTACATATGCCATGAGGTGAAGCGTTATCGAATGCTTCCGACAGAAAATATACTCGAAGGATTTTTTTTTTTTCATTTGGCAGCCGCGTGCAGCGTCCGAGAGAGCTGAGGTTGTCGTGTTTATTACACGTGGAAGCTCGGCGCCCTGGAAAAAGGACCATTCAGTGCTCTTTTCGTTTTTTTTAAGGCCGAAGCCTCGAGAAATTCTAGCGTACTGATGACGATGATGATGATGATGATGATGATGATGATGATGATGGGTGCGATCTTGCGCTGTGTTATGTTTGCAGTAAGCTCTTCGGTTTATTTCATTTCTACAATCCACAGTACTAGCGTCAATGCTTGCCTATATATATATAGGCACACACGAAATCGCCGAAAGTACTGCAAGTCATGACCGACCCACTACCACCTTAGGCTCGTGCTTTCGTTTCCCGGACATTCAAAGGTACACGACGTAATACGATCCGAACTTTCATTGGCATATAGATCGACACAAAAAAAATCTGAAATCATCGTCGTCGTGGTCGTTCTACTCTTTTATTTGACCGTGATTATTTGACCGTGGTTATCTGTCGCCGCTTTTTTTGCCGCTTTTCGCCGCCGGCGAACATCCTGCCTCGAGCAAGCCGCGACACGCGCTCGCGGCGGTGCCTTCGCGCATGTCACCCCCCGCTCCCTGCGAAGTCTCGTGGGTCTGCTCCGTAGGAACACACGAGACTCGAATACGGAGCGAAGTACTACTACTACTACTACTACTACTACTACTACTACTACTACTACTACCACTCACTGCTCTACAACCAATCGCGTCCAACCTTTTTTTCTGCTATTTCCATTGACAGTTTCACAGGCCGCCGCCCCCTTGCACGCACAATGTAGGCGCAAAAACAAATAAATCCTTGTGGAGACAATTGAACCAATAAGTAGCACACCCTGCAAGGTGCCGACAACCTCTCAATACGGTACGCCCTACTGGTGCACTACGTTGTTGTTGATTGTCTCCACTTTTTTTTTTTTTTGACGCGCTTCATTGTGCAGGGGCGGCAGGAGGGAGGGGTGTCTCGGCCGCCTGTGTTCTTTAAAACAGTTTCCTCGAGGCGCCGCCATCATGTTGTACGTAGGCATAAGCTCCGCGTCGTCCGCGGCTACGGGTGGGGGTTAGTTCACCGAAGGACCTCACCACAAAGAAGGGGCAACGCCATAACGAACTTGTCGCATGCTGCCGCACAAACCGGAGAACGATTTTCTCTCCGTCCGCATCCCTTCTAAAAACCGTGGTTCGATTGGTTTGATTTTATCAAAAGCTTTCGGTGGAGTTCATTCAGCATGCACTCTGTATGATATCGACCCAAGCAACTTTGTTTTCAAACATGTGACTCTTCTTACTGGTGTCTCGACCTCACCATTGCGTGGTCAACTCGTGAGCCCATGTGCCCCGTGCGAGCGTTTCGCAGCCTCGCCACTACGTACGTACGCAGTCGGCTCGAGTGCCGGTGCGAGTTTGCCATTATGTATGACAAAAAAAAGGGGGTATTACCGGTAGGAAACGGTGCGCAGTCTCTATCGCCCCGCGCACAGTCTAATGACAGACCCAGCGATTGGTGGAATTCATCAAAGTTCGGATGACGCCTCTGATGGGGTTTCCTGGCTCGCCGTCGGGCGTTCACCATACGAATACTAAAACGAAAAACCGCGGAGTCACAAAACCCTTGCGGAGGTCCCCGCAAATAAATAAATGCTGACGCACGCGTGTGAGCACTTCTATCTTGTGGGCTCTACTCATCACGGAGTGTGTGTGTGTGTGTTCTTCACATTCACGGAGTACTGGTACGTGACTCACGTACTGGTAGATGACTCACGTACTGGTACGGCGTGCTTGCCCCTCCGCCATCGAATGCGTCCATAGGTCGGGCCTACTACTCATCATCCTTCCGTGTGGTGTACCAGGTGCATGTTTGTGTACATTTGGCTGTGGTTGATCCCCCGTTCCTCCTTCGAGATCCGCCAGCGACAAAATCTTAACTCTACTCGATCGGTACTACTTACTGTAGTAGTAAGCTTGGCAGCGACGCAAAACCAACCAGCTGTCCGGATGCTTCGCGTGATTCTGTTCCTCGATGTACTTTGAAGTATGTTACCAACTACTACGTACTATTAATAGTGTACTCCTACGCGCAGACGAGTCAGCTGCCAACAATTCCTCCCTCGTCACTGATGCAAAAAAAGTCCGCCTCACAAGCGGTTCTTATCAAGTAAGATGCAGCTCACTCTTCATGCGACTCGCCTAACAACATCACGGCACTTTGCGCTTGGTGCAAGCATTGTCTGTCTGGTCGGTGAAAGCCCGACGTGCTCCGTCCCGGCACTGTAGGGATACCAGGGTCTATGGCCTTACGATTACGGCTATGCATTACATTAGTACAACCCCCCCCCCCCCATCACTTGTGGCCGATTCTATTCCCCCGCCTTGGTCTCGGGTGTAAAATGGAAACCCCTCAGGAGGGATTCTTCACGCCAGCTCTTTGTTCAAGGCCTCCAAGTGCCTGTCAATGATCTCCGGCATGTCTGCGGGTGGGGATGGCCAGTACGTACGTAGGATGTCCAAAGAAAAAGGAACCGAGCGATCAAGGAGAAAGAGAGAGACGGGGGGGAGGGGGGGGGGGTACTCATTTTTTGCTTGCCTTAGTAATTTGACCATTGACCACGTATCCCTTTCGAGACCGGGTTAGGTGGAGAGACATCATATATACGAGGACGGGATGAGGCCGGGGGTCTTCGTATTTTTTAAAGCAACAAGCCGCCGCCAGTCATTTGTTTTTTTTTTGTTGCGTTTTTTTTATCCGACACTACTGCTGTGTAGCATGAGCTTCATTCAACATTGACCACCCATAAACATTCCCTCCCCGAACGAAGAAAAGAAAACCAAGGAGCTTCCTCGTAACACGTCCCCCCACAAAAGCATCAACCCGGAGTCGTCCACAGCGTGTGACAAATTCTTTCGGGCCACGAGGTTTTCAGATAAATATTTAAAACCAAGGTACTGACTCGTAAACACCCCCCCACGAAAGCATCAACGCGCAGTCGTCCACAGCGTGTGACGCATCTTTCGGGCCACGAGGTTTTCAGAAAAAATATTTATAGAGTCGATGGTGAAGGCGACGAGTCGGAGACCTGGCGATACCCATCCGCTGTGCGTAATAAGCAGACCCCCAAGCAGCAGTCGAGCACAAAGATGACGCGAGGAAGCACGACTCCGCTACAAAAATGTCGGGGGCGAGCGAGGCCGTGGCAGCGCCAAGTGATACACACTCAGGTTGCAAAATATGACTTTCGACGAAATCCTCGATCTCACAGCTGTTTTTTTCTTTTTTTTTCTATTTTTTTTTTTTAATATGTACTTCGTACGTATATACACTGCTTGTGCTCCCCTAAAACGACCGCGAACCGACGACACGACCATGTTCTCTCGCCTATATAGCAGCATGCCATGGGACACGAAGAGCACAGCAGCAACGCGAATCCATTCGTAACCCCTTAAGAACCGGTCCCACGGAATTTTGAGGACAAACTACTTGGAATAAGTGTGGGATAAGTTTTTTCAGTTCTGTATGGGGTAACGACGCGACAAGTAATCGGAAACTCCCACTATTTTATCAGTGATACGCGTGTCGGGAAAGTTACGTGCGTCTCCTCGTACTATAGTACGGTAGAAGTGCACCATATTTTTTTCTGAGCTCCTCACTTAAGGAGCGTCATACCTCACCGAAAAAATGATTTTGGAGGAAAATAAAAGTGCTGCCGGATGAGAAATCTCATGACCGAAGTATACTCTGAAACATTATTCGTCACAAAAATGAAAGTCCGACGAATTTGGGTTAAGGAGCCCGATCGTTCAGAAAACGATTCAGCCAAAATAAGGTATACCTCTACCGTACGTAGCACGCGTCTTACCAGGCCGCTTCGTCCTTCTGTTCCCCTCGTAGTCGACGAAGACCGTGCCGTCGAAAAACCAGCCTTGGGGCAAGGGGTCGTCCTTGTGTGTTTCCGCCAGCCGTTCCAGGTCCGACTCTGACAAGTCGCTCCTGGTACAAAAATAATTATCCAATTCGTTGAAACCGTGGAGTGCGATGTAGCGTGCTGTTGGGTTTAGAGTTCATGTCGGCGGCGACCCGTGAATATGAGTCCCGTGTTTTTTATGACGGTGCGGCTCTGCGTATCGACCTTACTGTAGCTTACAATGATTCTCAGGTTAAGCAGGAAGTACAGTAGTAGTAGTTACAGAAGGGGGTGAGAGAGACTTTGCGCTTGTTGGGGTTTACTTCTTTTTTTTTGGTTTTCCTTGTGGGTTTTTTCTTCTCTCGGGGAATGTTTCTGAGTGAACAACGTTGAAGATACTGTAATCCAATAGGCTACTGTAGTCCAATAGGCTACTATAGTCCAATACGCTACTATAGTTCAATAGACTACTGAAGTTCAATGGGCTCGTACTGTAATCCAGTAGGCTACTGTGTTCCAATATATTTCCTTTTTCTGTTTTGGTTTCCCTTGTGGGTCTCCTTCTTTCGGGGGGGATGTTCATGGCTGATAGACCTTAAAGCTACTGTAGTCCAGTAGGCTACTGTCTGTAGTCCAATAGTCTACTGCGGTCCAATAGGTTTCCTTTTTTGTGTTTTGGTTTCCCTTGTGGGTCTTCTTCTTCTTTCGGGAGGGATGCTTATGGATGATCAGCGTTGAAGCTCGTGCTGCCTGGTTGACGAATGACAGGATTGATAACACTAGTTGTCAGCACCGGTGGTTAGAGTGAGGTATAGGGCTCCTACACTGTAATCAAGTGAGGAGCCTCATAAAAAATTAGGCGCTACCCCTGTAAGGCAAAATAGCACGCGTCTACTAATAGTACTATTACGGAGGACCATAGTAAATAGCACGAAGTATTGGTAGTACAAATAGGGAAATACATAGGTTTTTCTTCACATCTTAGGTCCCTATTTACTATGGTCTCCCGTGATACTGTCCTGCAAGCTTAAACCTTTTAGTGCTGCACTGTACATAAACTAAATCTGACTCTAACTCCAAGTGGTTTGTCCCCACGATGGGACTGCAGTCCTAATAAGCCGCATGCCTAAACGGGATGAAATGCTGTTTGTCTGCGTCTCGCTCTTGTGCGTGCTCAGAAAGACATCACGAGGGAAGCGAGCAGCATTACGTACCGTAAAAGCCCGCTTGAAGGATCAGCGACGACATTTTTCAATGCTGCTCCTCGTGTGTGTACGTTGCTCAGAAGACCCAAGGGAAGGCTGCTATTTTTCGTGCGTTTCTCCCGTCTGTCGTTTCTCCCGTCAAAACAAGGGCAGGCCCAGCGCATTTTGCCAGGAATGTATGTATGAGCGCTCAATGCAATACCCAAAGGAAAGCCAAAGGGAACGAGCCTAGAAAACAGTGCTCGGTCCTCAGGTTCATTGCCGCCTTGTCTCTTACCACAACCAACTGTGCAGCAGTACGTAGTGCTGCACATCAATTTAGACGCGACTCGAAGAGTGAAGGAAGTGCCGAACCCTTCTCTCGCGCGATAAAAAATGGAAAGCACGTACCGCGGTGAGGAGGGGGGGGGGGGGGGGGCGGGGGGGGGGGGGGGGGTGTACTCATGTCGTGCACGGCCGTAGTCGTATGACCATAGACCCTCGCATCCCTACAATGCCGAGCACGTTGGGTTTTCACCAACCAGGCAGACATTGCTTGCACCAAGCGCGAAGCGCCGTGAGGTATTGGGCGAGTCGCATGGAGGGTGAGCTGCATCCTGCTAAGAACCGCCTCTGAGGCGGACTTGCATATGGACGACAGCCTCCAATGAATTGATTTGATATCTGGTGTGGCCACTTCCAGAGACAGCAATGGCTATTACTATGTATCTGCCTCATGGATGCCTTACCATATCACACTACGTGATACAATCATTCCCCTTGTGCGGGGTTGAGCTTGGCAACCACGCACAAATGATCTAACCAGACCGCCAGCCTGGGTAACCGCCAAAAAAAATAAAATAAAAAACGGTACCCTGGTTGTCTAGCTCACGCAGTGAGAGGCATGTTTTACAGCGTCGTCGCCAAGCGACGGCAACCCAATCTATAAATAATATATACATAGAGAGGGGGAGGAGAGGGGGGGAGAAAAGCCTACTAGATGACACCGGATCTGAGTTACGACTAAAGAGGGAGCAGGAGCCACAAGAGCGAAGATCATAAATAGGATGGAAAAAAATTGAACAAACAAAAAAACAGATGCATTGATGCGTTTTCCGACTTTTTATTTCCCACCTTCTTCTGAGGTGCCGGCCAGCGGACGAGGGAGAGCGACACGCCACTGCTAGAAGGTCCCCTATAGCATCAACCTCCGCTCCGCTGCGCGCCCGGACGACTACTCTGTCACCGACCCCCTTCACCGTTTCGTCGAACACACCTCCTGCAAACCCGCTGAGGGTGATCAGTTGCGACGTAGCCTGCGTCGAGAGAAGAGGCGAAGCACACGTGTTGGCATACGTAGCATAAACCAGAAGAGGAGGAGGAGGAGGAGGAGCACACACGTTGTCATACGTAGCACAAACCAGAAGAGGAGGAGGAGGAGGAGGAGGAGCACACACGTTGTCATACGTAGCACAAACCAGAAGAGGAGGAGGAGGAGGAGGAGGAGCACACACGTTGGCATACGTAGCACAAACCAGAAGAGAAGGAGGAGGGGGGGGAGGAGGAGCATTCGCCAAATGACGCGTGCT
The DNA here is from genome assembly GCA_008828725.1 of Saccharina japonica. NCBI lineage: Eukaryota > Phaeophyceae > Laminariales > Laminariaceae > Saccharina > Saccharina japonica. The sequence continues at coordinate 64,692 of MEHQ01003458.1, forward strand.
ACGATCGAGGGGGCCTTTTTCGGCTAAAACGTTTTCTGAATGACCGGGGAGCTCCTTAACCCATACAGAACTGAAAAAATATATCCTACATTAATTCCAAGTAGTTTTTCCCCAAATACGTGGGACCAGTTCTTAAGGGGTTAAAAACCCAAAATCGCTGGAATTTCGTTTTTTTTGGGTTGCAGTATGGTATTTATTGTTTACTTACGTAGGCCCTGGGAACGTTCATTCGGGTATGTAACACTTTTATTTCCCTCCCTAGTCACTTTTTGACTTACGATCCGTTTATACCTACTATTAGTATATAATAAAAAGAATGATGCACCTCTACCTTGAGGTAGCATGCGTCATAAATATAGGGATACTATTAGAGGTAATGTTTTTTTTGCCCCAGAGTAAACTTGAGTGTTACTTCAGACTCCCTCTGCCGGTTAAAACCAAAAAAGCGTGCTAGCACAGCAGGGTAACACGTATCTACGTATAATACGTGCTTGCTCGCGGTGAAACCTTATCATCATCTACTACTGCAGGAATAAGTAGGACCGTGAATCGGCTAACTACATACCTTTGTTGCCTTAGGTACTACACAGCAGTTTACGCAGTTGCCGAGTATCACGGGGGGGGGCATAGTAAATAGGACCTACGTTCAGACAAAAACCTATATATTTCCCGATTTTTACTAACAATACTACAGTAAGTCATGTTTACTATGGTCCTACGTAATAGTTTTTTTTCTTAGTTGGCCAGGCGCTACACAGCAGTTTTGTTGCGCGCGCGGGAAGGTTATTTTTGTATCTGACCGGCGCCTGTGTGTTATGACGATGAAAAATAACCCCCAACCAAAAGTCGGGGGGTTGGTTTTTTATCGCCACCCAGACGGCTTAATATCTACCCGTCAAGTCCAACCAAGGCAAGCTCTACTTAGTCACAGCCAAAAGGAAGACAGAAGGCGGAAAAGCGCATGCAGCATCAGATCAAGAACGGGAAGCACCACCCACCTCTAATAGCGCCACTTTCCCGCCGTCTCGGGCATCCTCGCCACAAGCTGCTTCCTTGATGCGCACAAGACCGACCACGGAGGAAGGGGTCGCACAGCAGCAGGGGTTCGGGCTGGAGTCGCCTTCGTCTAGCGTGCACCCGTCCTGGGCGGCTCTTCTCCCTTTCAGCCATCTGCTCAGAGCCAAGTCGAGGTGCCCGATCTCTCGCGCGTGTCGGTGCTGCTCGTGCACCTTCGATCGCGCCAGCTCGCCCGCACTGTTATTAGTAGAAACGATCGGAAAATATTGATTGCAAGCGAAGTGGATTGGAGTGCGTTTATCAGTTTATTTTCATGAAATTTTTGTTTTCTTTTTTAATCCGAGGAAAGTATCGTGGGGACACCAGGGGAGTGAGTGAGCGTATGTATGTACTGTGACAATAAAAACGGCGGGTACCGGGCCACAGGCCAACCTCGAGGCACATGATCGTCCCACAATCGCTGTTTGGGTAGGCCGGCAGCCGGCGATTGTCTCGTCTGCCGCGGGAGAATACATGGTCCACAACTTCATATTGTCTTCTACAGAAGCTAACTGTGGACGGAAATATAAGCCTCGTTGGGGGTACAAAAACACATACCGAAACGTCTTTACATTTACAAAGTACGTCGAGAGTGGAATTAGTTATTATTTCATCCCGCTCTTTGTAAATAAAGTACACATTGTTGATGTGAATCCCCGCAGGATACATTTACATTGTCAGCTCCGTGAAGCTGTGCGCTACAAAAACCTTTTGGGGTTCTGCGTACTGTAGTACGGGAAACCTTAACCTTCCACACCTTGTACAGATCATACCGATCACACAGAACATTCCCACTTGATGATTTGTATGATCTGCATGATATGTACCATCTGTATAATCTGTATGATCTGTATGATCTGTATGATCTGTATGATCTGTATGATGTGTATGATCTGCATGATATGTACCATCTGTATGATCTGTATGATCTGTATGATCTGTATGATCTGTATGATCTAGCTCATTATCTAGGGCGTGTTTTCCTGGGTTGGACCTGTGCTACGTACAGCACACAGATCCTGCACAACATATTCCAACGGCAGGTTAGGATCTAGATGATCTACCTGTAGATCGTGATCTGTTTTGATGTGTAAACTTGTGCACACAGATCATGCACAACATATTCCAACGGCAGGTTAGGATCTAGATGATCTACCTGTAGATCGTGATCTGTTTCGACGTGTGAACTTGTGCACTTTTAGTTAAGGTATCAATCCAGCCAGGAGTCTGTCTGCCCAGAACCGACCGACTTGTGAAACGGAAACTTCCAAGCTCGCTGTCACAAACCAACCAAAAAACTAGCCGGCTACGTATGCTATTACACTATTACGGGGGACCATATTAAATAGGACCAAATTTTGTTGGTAAAAATGGTTAAATATATAGGTTTTTGTGTACACCGTAGGTCCTATTTAATACGCCCCCCTGTAGTACAAGCGCACGCCACGGAGATCAAGCGGAGCAAAGCAGCCATTCGACTTTCTCACCGTCTGATACCCGAAGCCCCAATATCGGCGCCTTTCTCGTGTTTTGTTTCGGCGGTAACGCTCGTGGAGCTTCCTGCTTCGGTCTCGGCCTCGGTCAACGTCGGCGCCGAGGCCAAGACCCCCGTCCTTTCGACGCGCGCCTTCGAAAACAGCGTCGACAGGCACGCCACGAGCCTCCACGCTTCCATGGCGCCGAGGTTGCGAAACGCGCGACTTTCCGCTTGCGTGCTGCTGCCGGCTTGGTCGACTTCACGGGGACGTGGTGCTCCAGGAACATTATGAGAATTTTCTCCGTTTGGCGGAGGCGACAACGACGGTAAGAGCGACCCGATGTTCTTGGACGAAGAAGACATGAACGGGTAACGCGAGCAACCTACCAGGCTGACATCATCACTCTCTGAGTTCCGCGTGCCGGGGTAGCGTAGAGATGCCCATGAGGGTCCGAACGTGCTGATCCTCGCCTGGAGTGGTAGGTAGCAAGCGAGCGCAGGATAAAACGGGAGCAAAAAGGTGTCAGATAGATATTGCTTCGGCCTGTGTTCGCACTATTAATATCAGCAAGTAGTTCCGGGTACGTGCGAGTATGCGAAGAAAAATTGAAGACGGAACATTTCCCAGAAGGAAGGGGGACCGACCCGACGAAACAAAATCTAACTCCCTTCTATACAAATTCCTTTCTGTCTCTGCTTTCCTTGCTACAACTTCCTTTTATCATTACACGCTCATCTATACATTCTACTATTTTCACGTTGTAGTCCACCCCCCCCCCCTATGTTACCACCTTCACGGCAGTTTCGTGCTTGGTGCTATGAATAGCATTGTCCTGCCTCGATGTCGTGATAAAACCCGGCATACTCCGTCCCGGATTGTGGGATGCGAGAGTCTATCTTATAGGTCAATAGCGACTACGGCCATACATGAAAATGAAGTACCCATTCCCCCCCCCCCCCCCCTTAGCTATAGGGGCATTACGAGAATAGTGTTTTCAGGCAGCAAGGCAGCCAGCCACCGACCTGAAGCATGGGCTTCGATTCGAACGCCTCTTCTCCTCTCAAGATGCTGTCCAGCGCCTCCCGGCCGACGAAGAGGGCCGAAGATTCGGCTATGAAGGACAGACCGGCGTTGCCGAGGTGGAGCCGCCGCCTCAGCTGGCGTGCATGCGCCCACGCGTTGGGCCCGTTTCCGCTGCCGCAGTCTCCGGTAAGAACCACGTTGGATGTCCAACCGACAGAGCACTGGTCCACGAGGAAGGGACGCCACCTGAAAATATTTCATGAAAGAAAAAACAGAAAAAAAAAACATCAATCAGCCGTGAGACCTGGCATTTTGGACTGGTCCACAAGGAAGGGATGCCACCTGAAAACATTTCATGAAAGAAAGAAAAAGAAAAAAGAAAAAAGAAACATCAATCAGCCGTGAGTTGAGACCGGGCATTTTGGTCGAAACTCATGTTGATCGGGTGCGTCGGCACGCTTGCCCGCCACCAAAATCGATGCTCCCGAACTGGGTCAATATTACGTAGCCGCGCAAGATTAGAAGGGTGGCGCGTGCTATGTATCGGTAGAGGGGTATATAGCCCCTACCGCCTCCAACACACTGACGAAACACAACAACAAAAATCACGATGAAAAACTCCCATGGCCTTAGTAGGTAGACTATGACAACGAACAAATATCGTAACAAAACATGAATTCATGGATGGGGTTCAAGCAATAAGGCATGCCTTATTGAGTAGTCAGTAATAGTCCATAATAGTTGGTAGTGTTCAGCAATAGTCAGTAATAGTACGTAGTAGTCAGTAATAGTCAGTAATAGTCAGTAATAGACAGTAATAGTCAGTAATAGTCAGTAATAGTCAGTAATAGTCAGTAATAGTCAGTAGTCAGTAATGGTCAGTACGTATAGTCATTAACAGTACGTAATAGTCAGTAATAGTCAGTAACAGTCAGTAATAGCCACTAATGGTCAGTAATAGTCGGTCAGAAATGGTTCTGGCCCAAAACGTGCTGTGTACTTCTATCGCACCAGGCAAAATCAGGGGAACGCTGCCATTTGAACATATCGGGTAAATCACCCATCCCCGCAGTTCATGATGTAAACATTTCAAGGCAGATCTATTTCCGATATTGTATGATCTACAGCAGCTCATGTGACCGGGGGGTGGGACCCGTGCAATCTGCATGATCTACGAGCAATGTTTCCTGGGTTGGACCTGTACTGTGTAGATCCTGCATAACCTCTCACAACGGCAGGTGATAAACACTACATGATCTATCTGATATATCTGTAGATAGATCTGTCCAAGGTGTGGCCATGATTACGACAGCAAAATACTACGATATTGCCCGTTGGAGATTTTGTCAATGACGAATGATCGGTCAGTGAATTGAAGTAAATACTTGCTACTCATATGTATGGGCGATCAGTTCCGAGCCACCATTTTGAACGTGTCACCATAAACCATCATACCACCACCCTGAAAAAACATGCCGCAGCTCTATGAGAAAATAAACACCGTCCATCAACTATGTCCCTGCCCTCATCACTACACCAGAAAACATAGTACCAGGTATACCAGAAAACACCACGCCGAAAAAATATCCGTGCAAGAGAAAAAAAAGCGCGCAGCAGCACAACACAGTAAGAATGTGATAACTTTCATTAAACGGAAAGGCTGCTAGTAATATAAATAATGCACGAAGTAACAGACGAAAAAGACAGCAAGACTGCCATCATTCGACCTTGAAACCGTATTAACACACCATATATATACATATGTCCGCCGTTATTTGCCAAAACAGTTACTGACACTGCAACGGCTACGCGATTTCCCTGTTTCACCTGCAGGAAGCGGCAGTTTCGGCCGATGACGTTCTGGATTGTGTAGCCCGTCAACGTCAAAAAGCCCTGAACAACAAGCGACAAAAGGAAAGGAAAGGAAAGGAAAGGGCAAAAATCGTCAAAACGATCGGAAAACGACCACGGAATATCGACTGGCTATTTATTGGACAAGCTGCCAACGGCCCGCGAACACGCGATTAGAGTCATGTTGCCAGCGACCACGGTGATGAAGGTGATTAAGGAACGACACGTCCAAGTACCCCCCCCCCCCCCCCTTAGCTATAGGGGCATTACGAGAATAGTGTTTTCAGGCAGCAAGGCAGCCAGCCACCGACCTGAAGCATGGGCTCCGATTCGAACGCCTCTCCTCCTCTCAAGATGCTGTCCAGCGCCTCCTGGCCGACGAAGAGGGCCGAAGATTCGGCTATGAAGGACAGACCGGCGTTGCCGAGGTGGAGCCGCCGCCTCAGCTGGCGTGCATGCGCCCACGCGTTGGGGCTGTCTCCGCTGCCGCAGTCTCCGGTAAGAACCACGTTGGATGTCCAACCGACAGAGCACTGGTCCACGAGGAAGGGACGCCACCTGAAAATATTTCATGAAGGAAAAAACAGAAAAAAGAAAAAAACATCAATCAGCCGTGAGACCTGGCATTTTGGACTGGTCCACAAGGAAGGGATGCCACCTGAAAACATTTCATGAAGGAAGGAAAAAGAAAAAAGAAAAAAGAAACATCAATCAGCCGTGAGTTGAGACCGGGCATTTTGGTCGAAACTCATGTTGATCGGGTGCGTCGGCACGCTTGCCCGCCACCAAAATCGATGCTCCCGAACTGGGTCAATATTACGTAGCCGCGCAAGATTAGAAGGGTGGCGCGTGCTATGTAGCGGTAGAGGGGTATATAGCCCCTACCGCCTCCAACACACTGACGAAACACAACAACAAAAATCACGATGAAAAACTGCCATGGCCTTAGTAGGTAGACTATGACAACGAACAAAATATCGCAACAAAACATGAATTCATGGATGGGGTTCAAGCAACAAGGCATGCCTTATTGAGTAGTCAGTAATAGTCCATAATAGTTGGTAGTGTTCAGCAATAGTCAGTAATAGTTGGTAATGGTCAGAAAAAGTCAGTAATAGTCAGTAATAGTCAGTAATAGTCAGTAATAGACAGTAATAGACAGTAATAGTCAGTAATAGTCAGTAATAGTCAGTAATAGCCAGTAATAGTCAGTAGTCAGTAGTCAGTAATGGTCAGTACGTATAGTCATTAATAGTACGTAATAGTCAGTAATAGTCAGTAGTAGTAAGTAATAGCCACTAATGGTCAGTACTAATAGTCGGTCAGAAATGGTTCTGGCCCAAAACGTGCTGTGTACTTCTATCGCACCAGGCAAAATCAGGGGAACGCTGCCATTTGAACATATCGGGTAAATCACCCATCCCCGCAGTTCATGATGTAAACATTTCAAGGCAGATCTATTTCCGATATTGTATGATCTACAGCAGCTCATGTGACCGGGGGGTGGGACCCGTGCAATCTGCATGATCTACGAGCAATGTTTCCTGGGTTGGACCTGTACTGTGTAGATCCTGCATAACCTCTCACAACGGCAGGTGATAAACACTACATGATCTATCTGATATATCTGTAGATAGATCTGTCCAAGGTGTGGCCATGATTACGACAGCAAAATACTACGATATTGCCCGTTGGAGATTTTGTCAATGACGAATGATCGGTCAGTGAATTGAAGTAAATACTTGCTACTCATATGTATGGGCGATCAGTTCCGAGCCACCATTTTGAACGTGTCACCATAAACCATCATACCACCACCCTGAAAAAACATGCCGCAGCTCTATGAGAAAATAAACACCGTCCATCAACTATGTCCCTGCCCTCATCACTACACCAGAAAACATAGTACCAGGTATACCAGAAAACACCACGCCGAAAAAATATCCGTGCAAGAGAAAAAAAAGCGCGCAGCAGCACAACACAGTAAGAATGTGATAACTTTCATTAAACGGAAAGGCTGCTAGTAATATAAATAATGCACGAAGTAACAGACGAAAAAGACAGCAAGACTGCCATCATTCGACCTTGAAACCGTATTAACACACCATATATATACATATGTCCGCCGTTATTTGCCAAAACAGTTACTGACACTGCAACGGCTACGCGATTTCCCTGTTTCACCTGCAGGAAGCGGCAGTTTCGGCCGATGACGTTCTGGATTGTGTAGCCCGTCAACGTCAAAAAGCCCTGAACAACAAGCGACAAAAGGAAAGGAAAGGAAAGGAAAGGGCAAAAATCGTCAAAACGATCGGAAAACGACCACGGAATATCGACTGGCTATTTATTGGACAAGCTGCCAACGGCCCGCGAACACGCGATTAGAGTCATGTTGCCAGCGACCACGGTGATGAAGGTGATTAAGGAACGACACGTCCAAGTACCCTTAGCTATAGGGGCATTACGAGAATAGTGTTTTCAGGCAGCAAGGCAGCCAGCCACCGACCTGAAGCATGGGCTTCGATTCGAACGCCTCTTCTCCTCTCAAGATGCTGTCCAGCGCCTCCCGGCCGACGAAGAGGGCCGAAGATTCGGCTATGAAGGACAGACCGGCGTTGCCGAGGTGGAGCCGCCGCCTCAGCTGGTGTGCATGCGCCCACGCGTTGGGCCCGTTTCCGCTGCCGCAGTCTCCGGTAAGAACCACGTTGGATGTCCAACCGACAGAGCACTGGTCCACGAGGAAAGGACGCCACCTGAAAATATTTCATGAAAGAAAAAACAGAAAAAAAAAACATCAATCAGCCGTGAGACCTGGCATTTTGGACTGGTCCACAAGGAAGGGATGCCACCTGAAAACATTTCATGAAAGAAAGAAAAAGAAAAAAGAAAAAAGAAACATCAATCAGCCGTGAGTTGAGACCGGGCGTTTTGGTCGAAACTCATGTTGATCGGGTGCGTCGGCACGCTTGCCCGCCACCAAAATCGATGCTCCCGAACTGGGCCAATATTACGTAGCCGCGGCAAGATTAGAAGGGTGGCGCGTGCTATGTATCGGTAGAGGGGTATATAGCCCCTACCGCCTCCAACACACTGACGAAACACAACGACAAAAATCACGATGAAAAACTCCCATGGCCTTAGTAGGTAGACTATGACAACGAACAAATATCGTAACAAAACATGAATTCATGGATGGGGTTCAAGCAATAAGGCATGCCTTATTGAGTAGTCAGTAATAGTCCATAATAGTTGGTAGTGTTCAGCAATAGTCAGTAATAGTACGTAGTAGTCAGTAATAGTCAGTAATAGACAGTAATAGACAGTAATAGTCAGTAATAGTCAGTAATAGTCAGTAATAGTCAGTAATAGTCAGTAGTCAGTAATGGTCAGTACGTATAGTCATTAACAGTACGTAATAGTCAGTAATAGTCAGTAACAGTCAGTAATAGCCACTAATGGTCAGTAATAGTCGGTCAGAAATGGTTCTGGCCCAAAACGTGCTGTGTACTTCTATCGCACCAGGCAAAATCAGGGGAACGCTGCCATTTGAACATATCGGGTAAATCACCCATCCCCGCAGTTCATGATGTAAATATTTCAAGGCAGATCTATTTCCGATATTGTATGATCTACAGCAGCTCATGTGACCGGGGGGTGGGACCCGTGCAATCTGCATGATCTACGAGCATACGTTTCCTGGGTTGGACCTGTACTATGCAAATCCTGCCCAACCTCTCGCAACAGCAGGCGAGGAACTACATGATCTATCTGTAGATGACCTGTAGATAATCTGTAGATGATCTGTAGATAGATAGATCATCACCTATCTCAGGGAGTGAAACATGAACATTGTGAGTCGACGGTCGACCGCACCTACCTCTCGCACCCACCCTCTCCGGGAGTTGCATCGGCAAAGCGCACGCAAGCAGTGCAGCACTCGATTTTCAAGCGCCGCGCTGCGTTCCTCCACCGCGCGACCATGGCGCACACTGCCGCCGCGCCGACCTCGGCGCTAACGGCGACGATAACGCGGCTCTTGGGTGTCAACCGGGCCCCCTCCACAGCTACCCTGTGACGCCATTTCAGGAAGGACAAACATGCGGTTTTGCGCACGCGGGAAAACAGGCAGGAAACACGATTTCCAGGAAGGAAAAACATGCGATTGGGCGCGGGACAATAGACAGAAAACACGATGTTTAGGTATGGGGGGGGGGGCATGTCACTGGGCGCAGGAAAATAGGCAGGGAGTACGCGTTTCAGGAAGAACAACATGCGATCGGGCGCGGCAAAGCAAGCAGGAAACACGCCTTTTCAGGAAGAATATTATGTGCCATTGGGCTCGGGAGAAATAATCAGGAAATATTAGTTTTGTCCGGGTGAGGGTTGCGTGTGATCCTTCGCCCGAGCGACGTTACAGGTGGCAACGCAGGTGACTCGTTTGACCCGGCCTGCTCCGTCCCGGCACTGTAGGGATGCGAGGGTCTATGTTCATACGACTACAGCCATGCATGAATATGAAGTACCTCCGCCCCCCCCCCTCCCTCCCCCCCTCAAAGGATGCCGTGGTCAATGGTCAAATGACTCAGGCGAACAACAAATGAGCACCCCCCCCCCCCCCTGCGCAATGCAGGCGTAAAAACATGTTTGTGGAGACATTAAACAATGCAGCAAAGGTGTCGACAAACCTCTCCATTCGGGACGCCTACTTAAATAATGGTGCGTGCTAGGTTGTTCAATGTCTCCCCAAGGATTGTTTTTTCGCCCACATTGAGCAGGGGGAGGGGGGGGGGTCCCTGCCGCCTGCGGACGTACGCCGTACGAATGTGGGGAAACCCTAGATAGAGGAGATGTTGCTGGAGCGATTAAGATATGTTGGCATCATCCATGGGCAGAGCCAGCGCGGCTGGGGGGCGGGCGCGTTTTGCAGGTTCACTTTCTCGTGCTCTCGTCACACGTGAGCGCGGGAAAAATTTCGCTGTTTCTCAGCAATGCTGTCGGTTTTTTACACGGAGCGGCTTCGGCACGAACCGGCCGCCAAAACAAAATCAACTCACGAGATGGCGTTTTCGAACTCCTGCTCGTCGACCCCTTCGCCCGCCGGGCTGAACATCACGGGCGTCCAGTCCACCCGTCCGGAAGAAAACCGGAGCACCGCCGCGGCTAGCGACAGCACGCCGCTCCCTGGCAACCCGACCAAAACTGTCGTCCGAAGCGCTATTTCCGCCCCGCCGCCGCCGCCTCTGGCATCCGAGGAACCATCTTCGTGGTCATCGCCATCGCATTGCCGGTGGCTGTGACCGAGACTGGTGTCAATGCCGCCGTCACCATCCTCTCGGTAAAGCATGTTTTCCCGTTGGTACTCGGCCCACCCTTCAGCAGTGCTGACGCTTGCCGCTGCTTGGGAGAGCTTGGCGGCGGTGGCGCGGGCCACTCGCTCTCGCGCAGCTGCGCTGCCGTCGAACATGCTCACCACGGGCGACGCACGAAGCGCGGTTATTATGGCGGACGGGACGTCTGACAGCTCAAGGTGGCCTGTTTTGTCGCCCCAGATTTCTTTCCAGGAGTTGAGTGCCTGGTGGGGGGGCGAGTAGACTTCAGTCAGTACGAGAAAAACAAAATAAGGAAGCTGGAGGAAGACACGTGTGTGTGCTAACACTATACATATCGCGTGTCTCGGAAATTAAAGATAGTTTTGGTGTCTTAAACTAGTATTAACTTATGCTTTTTTGTCTCCGAAATAAACAAGATTATTTCTCCCCTGCCTTGAATTTGTTTTTTGAAAGAAATCATCATTATCACCTCCTAAAAACAAAAAAACAATTCATTGGGTCGGTAGAGGTATTAATAAGGGGGCCTATTTTCGTCAAGTGCTTAGATCTAGTTTCGTCAAGTATTCAGACCTGACCGGTGACATCTCCACTTCTGAAGTCCTTGGGTTCTTGCGTTCCCTTTTATGTACGATATATACTTCGAAGTATGTCAATACTATGTTTAATTTTTCTAATCATGTTCAGCGTGTGTCACTCGCGAAAAAAAAACCGAAAAACAACAAAAATGCGAATTGTGGATGGTTGTGATTGGAACAAGCGTTACTTGTATACTTCGAATTGTATGGCAATTAATTACAGTAGTTAGATATTCCCCTATGACGGGGGACCATAGTAAATACTAGTAAATAGGACCTACGGAACACACCAAAACCTCTATACTTGCCTATGTTTAGGGCCCGTTTTAACGAAGAAGAAAAAAATTCAATTTGGAAAAAAAAATATTCAAATTCGCTTTTCATTGGTCAACACACGCACCAGCACCAAAGATGAGGATCTTGGGGCATAATATTTGGTGCTGGTGCGTGTGTTGGCCAATGAAAAGCGAATTTGAATTTTATTTTTTCCAAATTGAATTTATTTTATACTCGTTAATTCGGGCCCTTACCAACAATATTTGGTCCTATTAACTATGGTCCTCCGTAACAGTCTTGAGCACTTACTTATTCATGGTACCCCTTTTCCACCCTTCACAAGTTAGGCCTCCTTTCTCCTACCTCCGACCAAGAGCATGCCGTTGCGACCGTCTGACTAAACAAAACACACACACGGCAAATAAATGTACCCAACCAACATTGATCAAGAACAGCTGGCCTACGCTGCTGGCAGGAAGGCCAAACACCCACCCGACCGTACACCTTTATAAGCAGACACACCTGCAGAACCCCCTGCAGTCGAGACGAGTCGCGCAAGAGCGGAAAAGCACAGGCCTCCGTGGACTCCAGGAAAGGGAAGGCGGCGGCGAGCGGGGACTTGCCGCTGTCTTCGTTGAACTAACGACAGCGAACAAGAAAAGAAGGGATGTATAGCGGGGGGGGGGGTTCTCGGCGTAAGGGACGCTGCTTTTTTTCTGCCGCAAAAAAGAGATGCATCGCGGTGCCTGACACACGTCAATCATGTACGAAGCAGTTATTAGTTTAAGCCCGTGAGACTAGAGATGATTGCGCGCAGTATGAGCTAAAACACGGCTAGACGGTGGCTGTGCGGTCACGTTCAATCGCACCCCCCCCCTGTGCGACAACCCCGCATCCTTACGGTATACCCCCCCAAACTACTCTAGACCTTGCTCCCGTACCTTCACCAAGAGCAGGAACAGTCCACCGTCGTCCCCGTCTACCTCGACCAGGCCCGCTGACACCACGGGTAGTGACCCCGCTGTCGCCGGCGTCATGGACACGACCGCGGGCACGCACCCGGCCGCTCGGAAGGTAAACCCTTCCGAGAAAAGGCGCAGCTTCCCGTCGACGGCGGCGAACGCGAGGTCCGAGAAGAGGGCCGTGGCGAGGATTTCTCCCTGAGGCCTAGCACCTCCACCGCCTCCTCCTTCTGCGAAAATATTAAACGGAAACCGACGCGTTTAATGAACCGTTTCATACTATTACGGATGTTAGGGATATAAGGGATAGCGACCAAAAACGATGGTAAGTTTGGTGTTACCAACCGTGTACGGAGCAGCCCAAGCATCAGGCAGTATGGGCACAGGGTCAATGTTCATGTTTGCGCCCCGCCAGTCATGCGAACCCCTTGCCTTTGTAAACTCGGAAAACTATTTCTGTACGTTCCATCCCCCCAGTCAGTCAGTCAGTCGCGCAGTGGACCTGCTGCCGGAATCGTCACTTTTTTTTTTGTCAATTTTCCCTTCTCAAGTCTCACGAGGGATAACAGTCGCTTGATAATTACCACACTCGTCTGATTGGCTCAGGGTCAGGGCTGGGTTGGTCTGGTTGGCTCAGGGTTAGCGTTAGAGTTAGGGTTAGTTATATTGGTCTCGTACACAGTGTGTTTCAACCATTTTATTCTCCAATAAGTGGTAAGCAACCCTCTTTGTAAACATTAACAAGGTCCTTCGTATTGCTGCATGACGTTATTCATACTGTTAGGAGATGTCACAGCGTTTCTTCAACATCATTCCGACAGAAAAAAAAAAAGAAGTCGATGTCGCGTCCGAGAATCTGAGCGCACAAGAAAATGGGCATAGCCAAAATAATACCGGTGCGTAGCGATTTTATCATTTGTTTAGTTTAGTACCTGGACAAAGAGGAGTGCCTAGTGCCAGCCGGCCAGCCAACTGCGCCTTATCTTGCAAAGCACGCACTAATGCCACGCACTTCACTTCTTCATCTTCTTCATCGTCACCAGCGCCCCAAACCGCCACGTAGGCAGAGCAAGATTGACCTTTCGCAAGAGCGCGAAAAGACGGCCGGGCAGTGGCCATAATTAGCGGCCGCGGGCAGCATCGTTGGTGGTGGTACATACAAATAACCGTTAGCGACGATGGTTCTGTTTCGTTGCTGGGAGTTGAGCGATGGTGAACAGACTGCAAACAGATCTGTCCTGAAGGGTAAAGAGGGTTTGGGTACGAATTCACATGGTAAAAACAAAATGATCATTACATTTTCGAACAGAGTGAAAAGGCAAAAAAAAACTATGGCGCTCAAAAAAGCACGCGCAGGGGTCGTGACCAAGACCGCCATTCAGTTTCTTTCGTATTACCGCTGGGTGACTTCGAGCGTATATGCTTCGTAAGGCGCTCAAAAGACACGCTCAAGGATCGTGACTAAGACCGCCATTCAGTGTTCCGTATAAGCGCTGGGTGACTTCGAGCGTATGTGGCTGTACGCCGTGCCGTACCTGTTAGCAGCATCAGCCTTTCTTCCTCTCCCGCTCGCAACGATGGCCGCGCACCCGCCCGACCCTCCTCCGCCCTCCTGTCTCGGGTTAGGACAGCGTAGCTATCCCCAACCGCGACTGTGCCTCGAGACCCAGACAACACGAGTTTCACGTACATGATGCAGCTTTCATGACCGCTTCCGGTCGAGCGACCGCCTGACTCTCCCAGTACGGATGCGCGGCAGACATCCATAGCTCGTACGGATGCCTCCAGTTTCCAGTTTGCCGCCGGGTCGGCTTTGTTTAGGGCTGCGATGGCGGGGCTGGCCACCGTGACGGCCTGGTCTTCCGCCTGCTCCACCGTGCCCCAGCGGCTGCCCAAAACCCACGTCGTCGTCATGCGCGCATCGTTTTTAAGGGTTTCAACCACTGTGAAAATGGCATCACACTAATTCCAAGTAGTCTGTCTCGGTACAAACGTGGGTGAAGTGCTGTAAAAAGGGGTTAAGTGGAGTGGAGATTTAGGTCGAGCTTTTGTGATAGGTAACTGCTTCGTATTGACCAACAAAATCTGCGAATGCAACCTTAGCGCCATCGGATTGAGTCGCGTGTATTCATGGAAGATGCCGTAAAATCAAGCATCGCGCTTTCCAGGGCTATTCCAGCGCGCCAATATATCAGGCGGAGCGAACAACCCATAGATGTTTTTGACTCGTTATTGGTGTATTTTTCCTGCGGGATCAAAAAGAGCCAGCAAAGGCACTGCCAGCCACGGTGCCGCGGAATACACGACTTTTTTTTGTGTCCGATGCTATAACAATGCGCCGGTCGCCCGCCATACACGCGGGTGGTGCTCATACGACAGAGCTCTAAACAGACAAACAGTCATCTGTACGCCGTGCTTGTTTCGCATGAAACCGAAGGTACTATCGCTGCGGGCAGGGGGCCCATCATATTACTCTCGGACAACCATTGTTGACCCTGGATTATGTCCCGGGCGGTTGCTTTCTACGTACTGGGTGGATGAAAGCGTTTTTTTTTCTAGGAGACGATATTCGACTAAGACTAGGCGGCAAATACAGCAGCACAGTACATACAAATAACAAGGGTGGAGGTGGATGAAATACATTAATAAATGTCTTGAACGAGTGTGCACTAAATAATTTTGGCACAAGAAGGACACGATATCGAAACCGAGCCACAAGATTGGTGCACCATGTACGTGTGTAAAATGTCGGTGGGCAGCGAGCATAACGTATCAGCTGACACGAGTCTACGCGCCGATGACGATGAACATACACACGCAAGTATGGGGTATCAAACATCTCTCACCTTGAGCAAGCCGTGGCAGCGGCAGGAAGAGCGCCGCAAAGACTGCGGTACACCCTGACAAGCGCCACTACGGTCTCCCCACGCGTGGCCAGGAAATGGGTGCGACAGATGCAGAGGCCTGGTGAAACAGCGCATCGGACGGCAAAAAAAACGCTTTACGTCTTGTCGGTGATCTCGGCTTCAAGATGTCTCCCCTGAAATCACGTACGATAACCCGTGTAACTTGTAGCGCTGCCTCTATGTTCCCGACCCTTGTACGAAAACGACCTGGCTATGCATCGCATGATTATGCTTGTGCACCTGCCAACGCTTGTACGCTTGTGTTTGGGTTCACGAGCACCCAAAATGTACAATTACGAGGCATTTTAGTAATCAGGACACACGATGAACCCAAAGCCCATACTGTAGTATGTGCCCGTGTGTTTACAAACCATACTTGGTCCTGATGTATCATGTTCTCTAGCAAATACCAGGTATTGTGTGCGTAACCTTTTTGACCGCCTGAAACTGGATGCGTTCGGGGTCTTTTCCTACCCACTTCGAGGAGCCATTTACAAGGAAACCGCAAACGAATAGGGAAAAAAAATGACAGCCGCCCTGACAACTGCCTCTATCGTGACTGCATGAATGTATGCTGCAGGAAGGTACATAATAATGAAGCTTGCGATGAGGTTTCCGACCCTTCGTTGTTGGTCGCGTTTTGCTTACGGCTCACCGGTAGAAGGCTCTTCCGCTTCCACAACGAAGTGCTCGGCATGTCGAGGCCTTTCGACATCTCCGAACCCGGTGTTCTCGACCGTGTGTCTGGCAGAAGACCGCGCATTTCGATCCCGCAGCACCGAGGTCCTCGCGCCGAGAAAAACCTGCACGTTTTCCGCAGGAATCGGACTCTTTATTATTTTTCTTCAAAATATTCCAGATATTTGGCCAGATCGCCGATCCCCCGCTTCGTTATCTAGATGTTTCAAGGAAAACAGATTCCCGATCTGTATGATCTGTATGATCTGTACGATATGTACGATCTGCATGATCTGTATGATTTGTATGATACGTATGATATGTATGATATGTATGTATGATCTTATGATCTGTATGATATGTATGATCTGTGCGATCTGTATGATTTGTATGATCTGTATGATCTGTATGATCTGTATGATCTGTACGATCTGTATGATCCAGCTCATGTTGTCGGGTGGGAGCCATAAAATCTGCATGATCTAGCACACGTTTCCTGGGTCGGGTGTGTCTGTATGCACTATACAGCTCACGCGCAACATCTCGTTCCGGCAGGAAAGCCCGCAGGTGAGGATATACAGCAGGTCATCTAGATCTTTGGTTTGTCTGATGTGTGGAATGTTGGATATAAAACGGTCTTCACAAGAGCCTGTCGTTGAAACCCCTGGGGAAAATGTCAGCGCTTATTGTAGTAAAGCCACGCCAACCAGAACGTCATCCTCTCCCACGCTCTGAGCAAAAACGGTACAGAGATACTCGCGAGTGTAACCAGTACGAATCCATCTGAAAGTGGATCTAGATATTTCGAGCTACAGTCTGGCTGCCTGTTAGCCAAGGAACGAAAATGAAAGCCACAAGTAGTGCAAAATGCCTCAGAAGGTCCCACCATATTTTTGTTGTTGTTGAATCTATCCGAAAGTAGATATAGATACTTCGAGCGACGGTCTGGCTGCCTGTTAGTTAGCCAAGGGCCGAAATCGAAAGCCACAAGTAGTGCAAAATGCCTCAGAATTCTGAACTCCAAGGTCCCTCCATCTTTGTTTCTGTCAAGCTCTCACCCGAGGATGCACCCTCGTAACCGTCGCATTTGTTGGATGTCCCGCGGCTGCCATGGAACCGCTCGAGCCACAAGTCTCAGTAGACTGGTCGGCTTGCCCTGCGTCGTCGTCTTGCATCACGCCGAAGTCGTGGAGCAGCTTCAGGGGCGCAACCAGATCTTCCTCGGTAACGGATGACCGCGCGGGACCAGTTCGGGCCTTAAGGTCGACGTGAGTAACGCAAGGTCGAAACACGTACATTAGTATTGTTGAAAGGCGCGTTGGTGCCAAACTTCATGCGGATAACGAAGGTCGGCTACGTCTGCATCGTAAAAATCCAATCGATTTTTTTTTTCCCGAGTACATTAGTCTACACCGCTAGAAATGTTTCACAAAACGTTGACTGTTTTATTTTATTTACGGAATAACCGGCGATTGCTTGTTTTGCACCGCGTTCCCTCCCCCCTAAGACTCCCAAAGAAGCGTCGGTAGGCTGGCGAAGTGGCATGTCTGGATCGCTTTCTGCTCCCATTCTTGGTACCCTACGTTCCGAAAAAAACCTATGTATGGGCTGGAACCGATTGCTAAATCTGAGAAGGCCGGCCGGGTACTGCGAGCAAAGCGACACCATTTCGTCGGTGCGAACGAGGGTACCTGGACACATATCTGGACAGCAACCATTTCGATACACCAGGAATATTCTCCTAAAAACGATCCAATTATTTCACCTCCCCCCCCCCCTTGGTCTATGGTCATACGACTACGGCCATGCATGAAAATGAAGTACACCCCCCCCCCCCTTGATAGATTTCGTTTATAAGTTTCGGCATTCTTGGTTAAGAATAGCTACAATGCTATCCAGCAATAGCCAGGGGTCTATACCGAGTCGCTGATCGGTAACATAGTCGCCTCTAGCGAGTAGACCACAGCAGCAGTAACAAGTGCTACGGCAGTACAAGCAGCGCGGTATGTCCACTGCCGATTCAGTACTATGCGGTGGAACCCTGTTGGATCAGTTATCTTGGATGTACGCGGGAGAACCTCGAAATGACGTTGAGAGTTCAGTCGAGGTTTTTTGTTTGACTTTTTGTTTTCACCGAATGCTGGGGGTGCTGAGACTTGAGAGCACCGTAACCGGTCGACCGTGCACACGAACACTCGTCCACTCTCCTTCACTTCTCTTCTGTCCTCCTCCTCCTCCTCATCATCATCCTGTCCTCTTGGACAAGACCGATAACCAATACTGGCCTTGAGCGCCATTCTTCTTTCAACATGATCTTCTGAAAGCTGAAGGTTGAACAACAACTCGTCGGCTTTGACACCGGCTGCAGTGCTTATCTCTGCGGCGGGGCTGCCTGGTCTAACTCAGGAGCCGCGCACACACGCCCACGACGGGGATCACACCAAAAGTATATACTGGCAGCTCAGCAGAACTGCAATTCCATTCAACGTAATAAAACTTTTGAGATTGCTGGTATCGACTTCGTATAGCATAGGGTTTTTATTATGGTACTGCTGCACATTTTTCTGTGAGCTCGCACCTTGTCCAGGACCCTGCGCATGGCGGAAATATGGTTGGTAAGGCCGGCGGCACCGCGAAGCACGCACGCCTCCACCGCAAGGGCGTCCACGCTGCCAAACACCCTCAGCAGACCGTCTGATATGTCTGCCGGGAAGACAAAAAAAACGAACGAGCAAAAGAGTCGTACCTTACCGTCAATTCGATGTGGTTCCCTGCGCCAACATCAGCGGTAGATCGGTTATCACTAACGCTCGGAAATAGAGAGAGAAAAGCTAGCGAGCTGGCTAGCTAGCGAGCGAGCAAGAGAGCTAGCGAGCTACCGTGCGAGCAAGAAAGTCAGCATAGCGAGACCGGGAAAACCGACGACAGACCAGCGTCGAGCTCACACGGTGTCATGCTTGCTGTCATGGAGCGAGTAGTACAGACAAAAAAAACAGGATTATACTTTCCAGTCCAACAGGCCGCAAGGGCTATACTAGTTATGGTGGGTGACACCCTGAGCCCTGAACAAGCCGCGGAAACGGTCACAGTTAGGTGCCGTTTATCACCACTGCGTAAAATGGCCCTACGAGAGATACCTGTGGTAGAGTTTGTCAGCAAACACCTGGCTACAATGTCGGCAGCGTCAAAAACAACACTAAAAAATGCTGCTACATTCCACTCGCGTAAATCTAACACCCACTGCCTAGAATGGCGGTCATTAACCTTCGCCATCATACGGTCACGACTGGACACTTTCTTTACGGGTCAACTTCGTGTTTTGGGTGTACCGATTGCTTTTTATTGTTATTATTATTACTCGTAATAACGTAATAACAGTATATTCGCCAATGCGACAATGTGCACTGCAGCATGAGCTTCAGCATCGATCACTCGTAAAACAATCATAGAGTGATGAAGAAGAAAAAGAACCCAAGCAAAAATCAATCCAGGAAATCATTTTATGTGCACGGTGTCCAACTCTCTCCTGCACCTGCTTCCGGCTTGACATCGATTTACTATTATCATATAGTGATAAGTACCGCGTTTTCCATCCGACAATGTGCAACATGAGTTTCAACATTGATCACTCAGAAACATTCCCCAGAAAAAAAAATTGAAAAACTATTATTTTATATTGCATGGAAAGGAACTTGCAGCCGCGGCAAAAACAAAAATGAATACTCGTACCTATTATTTTGTATTGCATGGAAAGGAACTTGCAGCCTTGGCCTCGGTCGATCCCTTCTCCGCCGCATTCTAAGGCAAACGATTGCACCAGGGGCCACATCTCGATGTCCCGGAAGTCGTCGCAGCCTCGGGGGAGCGGGATACCAAGCGACGCCCCCCCGCAAGTGCCCGCCAAGACCATGCGACGAAACGCTCGGACCTACTTCCGGTTCAACGCAGGAAAACGAGCGAAATGTCTTTAGATGTTGGTGGTATTATGGTTAGGGTCACTGCCACGTTCGGGTACTGCGAGGCGTGTTGTCGGCTACGGGAAGGGTTGTATAAACCTTCACCTACGTAGCTTCGACAAAACTACAGAAATGTGCTTGATTTTAGGCTCTAACCCCTCACCCTAACTCTATAGCCCTGGCTGCGTGGGAAAATTCTCGGAATGAAGCTGAAGTGAGGAGCTACTGCTGTAGTGTGTGGAGTTTCAACTATGTTGTCCAAGCTGGGCCAAGCCAAGCCGTAAACAGCGCTGGCTACGGGGACATCTGGGCTGGCTGGCGTATGTGCGAGCATGCTGTCACAATGAGAGGGTGGAGAAAACCCTACAAAAATGTAAGTGAGCTTGAATTATAAAGCGTACGTACTAGAGTAGTATGTGTGGGTCCGCAGAAAATAAACGCCTACGTACGCGTATCGTCCGCTTGGATGAAACAATAGTCAAGTGACACTTACTCCGGTGTCTACTGCTGTGATACCGAACTTGAGCGTAGTTTACAGGCTATTGTATGCTCGAGCACGTTATATATATATACGAAGTATTGGTATATAGTCTTGCGCCCGCCTCTAAGCATCATTTCACAAACATTTTTTTCCGGCGTCCCGACACAAGCGAGCCTCGGTTGCTTCTTCGGCTGTGTATTGCTCGTGGGCCCATTCTGTTCATACGATACACTGGCGCAATCGAGGTTTTAAATACCTTGTGAAGTTCGAAGATGTCGCTGTCACAACCATCCTGTTCGGGCAGGACATACTCCTGACACCGCGGCCATCGTGCTATAACCGGCAGGACCGTAGTCTCGGCCTCCTGGCTGCCAATTCGGCGTAGTGAGCAAGGGAATTATTATTGAAGACGAGTTAAGCTACGTATATACGACTCTGTGATGCGCGCTTGTGTCGTATGATATCAGTATTGTTTTCATGCGAGGTTTTAAGCCGTCGCTGGACGCCCTGTCTTGCAAACAAATAAAACCCACAGGAAATCAATGTTCTGAATCAGGAAATCAATTTTATGAATACAACGAACGTCGCAGCGCAGGAGCGACGGTGTGTTGTGCAAACTAGACCCTTTTTGTTTTGCGTTTGTTTTTCGTTCTGACGGTGATCCCCTCAATCTTCCCCCGGAGAGTTACAGTAGCAGTGGTGTTGTTACATGCTACTTTTACCGCAAGTAGTCTGCTCTGTGTAGTCTTGGCCACTCCCAACTTTGCCCGTCAACCCTTCAACTAATATTATGATCATCTTTGCCATTCGACAATGTGCAGCATGAGCTTCAACGTTGATCACTCATAATATTCCCGAAAGCAGAAAACCACGGAAACAACTATTACGGAGGACGATAGTAAATAGGACCTTCCGTACACACAAAAACCTATATATCTACGTATTTTTACCAACAAAATTTGGTCCTATTAACTATGGTCCTCCGTAATATTATACAATCCATCTCCAATTCCAAGTTACTTCCCACCAGAAAAAGTAGACGAAGTACTGGACGTAGTAAAATGTGCAACCATTGTGACGAACCTATAAAGCACTTGGACATCGTGGCGCCTGACGACAAGGACACAATCTTCCAGGGCTTCGTGTTTCAGGCTGATCTCTGTATTCCGGAGGTCGCGACCTGAACAAAGAAGAAGAGACGCCCGCAAACAACGAAAACGTTTACACACTCTAATAAAGAAATAAATGGTGCCGCGAACTCACACGCATAACGGTAAGGGACAACTTCTTTTTATGATGAAGAAAGCAAAGCGACAGGCGCCGAGGCAAAGTGGACTAACTCAAGATATATTTTAGTTTTTTTAGCCGATCGTCTGTAACAAAAACACCACAAGATCTCCGCCGGGGATACCAAGACAAACACATCGGCATTTTTCGACAGCAGAAATATGTTTTGTGCCCGCAGTTCTGTGATTGGTCAATGTTTTACCCTGTGCGGCCATTACGGTGTTTTACCTCGTGCGGCCCTCTCAAAAGTTAAACTTCAACTTGAGCCCCAACTGCAGTAAAGTTAGACGCGCCACGAAATGCACCATGTATACACCACAGCAACACGGCGGGCGGCAATGAACTCAAGAAAGTGTTAAGGTTAGTTCCGCTGGATCTGCGCGCGTGAAATCGCAAAGTATTCGAAAACCATTGTGATTTCACGCGCAGGTTTGTGTCCTGCCGTCGACGCCATATGTTAAGGTACGCAAGCCATTGTAATTTCACGCGCACAGGTTAGTGTCCTGCCGTCGACACCGTTATGCTGAGGTTTTAAATTGTTGGGCTACGCACTCTGGTGAAATGTTGGCAAATCGCCTACAAGTGCAGTACCCAAACTAAGCCTTATAACACAAGCCAAGGGCGGGGTGACAATGAAAGTACGTTCCTGTCGTTCCCAGGAAGAGGTATTTGATGACAGCTTGGCTGTAGCCGTTGAATTTTCCGTCCACTCCGCCGATGAAGAGCAACGCCTCTGGTAGCGCTGAGAGAAGCGTAACGGATCAAGGGTATTTACGTGGGCACGGCGACAAACACACGCCGATGACGATAAGAAGAAATCTACACAATGGATAATAAAATGCTGGAGTTTGTATTTTCGCACGAACGAGTACGTATGGGCAGCTGAAAATGCATTGTTTTGCTGGTTACTTTCTACTCGAGAGTACAGCACGCGCGTCTCATATACGCCGAACGATTTCGAGCTAATCACGGAGTTTTTAGTCCTCGTACTCTACTGACTGTACCAAGTATAAACCGGCACAACGTAAGCACACGCCAAGCCCATTCATTTGCCTTGCAGGAAGTGCATTTTACGCTGGCTCTAGATTTACAGATTTACAGTACGACTGGTGCGTATATAAATATGTAGTTGAAGAGTGCAGGCCAATCTCGTCAACATATACTACAGTACCACCGTAGATATCCAAATTGCTAAATGCAGCTGTACGTTGTTGTTGTTGTTGTTGTTGTTGTTGTTGTTGTTGTTGTTGTTGTTGTTGTTGTTGTTGTTGTTGTTGTTGTTGTTGTTGTTGTTGTTGTTGTTGTCGTTGTTGTCGTCGCCGTCGTGGTCGTCGTCGTCGTCGTCGTTGTTGTTGTTGTTGTTGTTGTTGTTGTCGTCGCCGTCGTGGTCGTTGTCGTCGTCGTCGTCGTTGTTGCTGTTGCTGTGCTGTGCTTTTTGGTTGACGGAGCAGCGCGAGGCACAACTACTATAATTGGATATTTGATATGCTCACAGTCATTGTTGTTGCTGCTCGAGCACAGCCGCTGCAGCCTCCGCAGTCGAGTGGCCGCCGCTTCCCCAAGGAAAGTCTGGCGCCGATTTTCCGTCCCTCCATTTCCACCGCCGCTGTTGACCATCACTATACAGCAGTACAGGCAGTATTCCTTGCTCTTCGCTCGCTGCCTCCTATTCTACGCCCTCGGTTCCTCTAGGTACACGCTAGGGGCTGCTCCAAGACAGACTGTGTATTCGAGACAGGCATGCCGCGCCGCATATCTTGTCAGAGTACGAACGTACATCAACAGCAGTGCTCGCAGCGAGCAATAAGTACGTATGTAGTACCGCTCGTATCTTCGTCGAATGTATAGATATGATAGGCCGAAGTACGACGACCGCAACATCCCGCAAATTCAAAAATCGGTTTCACAAAAGGGGTCGAACTGACCAATCAAAAGACTAATCCGATAGCTGAGATGTGATTGGTCAACCACCGAAGTCGCGAGTAGATGCTCCGCATTTTATTTTCGAGTTCCGCTGCCGACTGCTGGTCGGCGCACAATCGCACAGAGCAGCAGCAGCAGCAGTAGCAGTTTCTATTATGATGGCCGGGCTAGCAGGAACAACAGTGCTGGTGAGCGGAGCTTCGGGGTACGTCGGGGCCCACGTTGTGAAGACCCTGCTCGACCGAGGCTATAGCGTGAGGGGAACAGTGAGATCGACCTCCAACAAAACCAAGATCGGTCATCTGCAGGTCAGTCTACTGCTTGCTGCTGTATTCTAGAATGCACCTATTTTTCGATTGCATCAACGAGACGACACGTGGGCCCTCCAGCCATGTCGTCGCTAGCAGGTGCTTGCTTTGCCCGCTCTCCCTACGCGCGCTCTTTGCGAATGGCACAGTCCTTCGGGAGGTGTGCAGTCGTTGGGCAGCTACTCGTGGCTGTATTGCCCATGGCCGGCTGCTTTGCTTCTGAACGTGAATACTCGTACGAGTATGATATTCTGTTGCTCGTTGTATACGCAGCAGCCGTATTTCTCCGTCTTCCCGCGAAACGGACACGTACTCCAAGTAAAAGTACTCGTATAACGTATCATACGTAAAACTCTTTCCTCTACTACTCTGTCCATCACATCTTCAATCGCCACGCTTCATATCGTGGTAACCTTGCTGTAAGAGCGCTGCTGCCGTGGCAGCACATAGCTTCGTGGGAGTGCCCACGCGCTTATTACGTAGCGCCACCAAAAAAATATCTGGGTTTTTTTTCGCGGGATCTCCGCCTCGTTCTTCGTAACGTATCGCGCCCGCCATCCCGCCGGAATATCCCACGTATCACATGGGCAACCATGGGGAGCCGTCCAGCAGCAGACAGATTTTCTGAGATATTTCTTTCGATGCAAGATACAGCTGCGGCAAATCATAACGCTGAATCATATGTGATTCAGCGCAGCAGGTGCCGCAGACGGCAGGGTGCAGAGGGGTATAGGTATAGGTGCAAGTAGGATAGTAGAGGATGCAGGTGACAAGGTTACCACAACTTGTAGTGGTCAAGGAGTACCAGATGTATGTCTACTCGTGCTCTATACTCGTGCTCTATTTGGATCATAATCGACTCTACCGCTGTCTGTAGTTTACAGAATACCAGGTACAGACCAGGTATCATAGCTCATACAGCAGCTCAACAACGCACATAAAAGGCATAACGGCATGGTGTTGAAGACCATATTCTATACTCGTAGAAGAGTTGAGTTGTTGAGCCCCGTTTCACCCCCTCCATCGTCGTGCTAAACCTCTGCCAGGTACAAGCAGTGCAGCAGTACATGTGTACACGAACTGCCGTATTACAGAGTACCTGGTACCTGGTCTGACCTTGTACGTGCTACTATTATTGCGGCAGATCGGTTTGTTAGGTTGAATGCACAGCAGCAGCCCTTTCTGGCGTATTCCCTGGTTTACTCGGGGTCTCTAAAGCAAAACAACTGACAAAACACATCGTCTGTCTGTCTGAGCCTGTTTTTTCTGCCTTTTTGTCCGATAATACGTCCAGGTACTAGGTACAGGATTTTTTTATACGATTAATACGAGTAGTTTTACGACGTACATGGTGTGACCCCATGTTCCACTTCCCAGTCTCAACTCCCTCCAGGCGTGACTCTGCCAAAATATAAATAAAAATCGCCAACTCGATCCCCACCGATTGACCCCGAT
The DNA here is from genome assembly GCA_008828725.1 of Saccharina japonica. NCBI lineage: Eukaryota > Phaeophyceae > Laminariales > Laminariaceae > Saccharina > Saccharina japonica. The sequence continues at coordinate 90,237 of MEHQ01003458.1, forward strand.
ATCGCTATGGATACGAGTACCGATAGCCGGCACGAAGACCGGCGACCTGCGCCGATTCCCACCTTTTCGGGTGCCTTGTGCCTTGAGCACAGCGCTTTTTCAAAGCCGCTTTGTGTCCAGCTTTCAAGTGATTTCGAACAAATCCATTTGTCGAGTACAGCAGAAGTAATTGCACATTTCGGGCGCCCATCAGTACCTCTTTCCACCCGCTGAACCGCACTTCTTTCCCCAGTGTTTGCTGGGATCTCTAAAACCAAAAATAGTTTATTGTCTGTCTACGTTTCTGTCTTATCCCCTTGTATCTGGATTTTTTTTACGATCGTGATATCTTGATGGACTCCATTTTTCTCAGTCCAAACTCCCCCCGGGCGTGACTCTGGCCGTTTTATTTCAATTTTTTATTTCATTTTTTTTCTCGTCAACCAACCCAATCCCAACGAGCGATCCCCACGGCTAGCATTGTCGATAGCCGGCAAAGGCACACAGATAAGCGCCGATTCCGGCGCCGAGCGACAGAGAAATGTATACCCCACGATAAATTCGATCGAGCTGCCCCCCCAGCTCGTAGCTCAGTTCTGGCTATAGAACTCCAGGCTCCTAAGCTGTCAGGATGTCTTCCAAGAAAACCTGCGGGGTTTTCCACAATCACGGGCGGCCATGGTCGATTGAACCCCAGCAGCGAACCTGTTGTATTTCGAAGGCGTATTTGATAGTCATGGCTGTTCATGGAATATTTTCCGGTCTTGTTCCATGTAGTCGAAGGTAATCTGTTAGAGCCGAGCGCGCATAGTTGAGCACCCCTGCGACTCTTGCGGGGCGCTACCTCGAAATCCTGCCATTTTTTCTAGAAGAACAACACGCTTTAGGATGCATGCGATGCACACACAGACACGACGCCTACCTGTCACCAACGCTGTTGTTGGCTTCGACTTTAACGCCTGCCCCCCCTCCCGCCCCCCCGCCGGCCGGCCACAAGTCAGCAGCTCTTATATTTGCTTCGCCCTAAACGCATGCCCCCGGCCCGCCCGGCCCGCCCGCGCCGCCCGCGCCGCCCGCCTGCCCCCCCCGCTCTCGCGTGATTGCGCAGGGGCTCATTGATGCCGGAGAGCGATTGACACTTGTCGAGGCGGACCTCGTCCAGCCGGAGTCGTGGCCCGCAGCCGTCGATGGCTGCACGTACGTGTGCCACGTGGCCTCTCCATTTGTTTTCGGAATTTCCGACAAAGACGCGGACACGCTCATCAAGCCCGCGGTCGATGGGACGCTGAACGTCCTCCGGCCCTGCATGGTCAACGAGGTATGCTTGTATATATATAAGCGGACGCGATTGTGATTTCACGTTGCAATCATTGCCGAAAGCCATCCATCACTGTCCGCTACCACGACGAGCGGTGGGAATAGTGAGCCTGTAAAAGTTAAGGCATGTACCGGCGGGGAGAAGGGTAAGCACTTGTAACCACGGCTTGTTCAGAGGACTGCTCAAGGTTAAAAGTTTGTGCGAGTTGAGCTGAAGAGAAAAAGTGATATGACGCAATGTAAGACACCGCCCTGTCTTTTTCCTTGTACACCCGGCGTTTGCCGTTCTTGCTGCGCAACCTTTAACTTGTTCCGGCCAGTGCGGCAGCAGTGGGTGGTTTTGTTTTAGTAGCTGACTGATTTATTGCCACGCATAAAGCAGGCCTCTGAACCTTTTACTCTGCATGGAGCAAAAGCGGGTTTCGACCACCTTACATCGCGTTGTGGACCGGAATCGAAGTAATTAAAAAAGGAGAAAGATGCGTAAATGTTAGTAGTACGGGAGGCGTGTTGCGTCGACCGTGCAGACCGCCTCTCTCTAAACTTCCAACAGGCGATGCATGGAGCCAACAACTCCAGCGTCGCTTCAAATTGTGCGCGTCCGTCCTCTTGCTGTTAGGATAAGGGAAAATGTTCCGAGCGTCATCCTCCTCCGTCGCATTTTTCTCGGTCCTCCGCGCTCGTCCGCACAGGGGGTTAAAAAGGTGGTTCTTGTTTCCTCTGTGGCGTCGATCCACGCTGGGTGGGACACGCCTTGCCAGGGTGTAATCATGGAGCCCGAGAAGCGCTGGAGCGTACCCGAAAAGTGAGAACCGACGCCTTGACTTTGTATTTTGCCGGACCCACGCAGCACATGCCCGCCCCTTACAGAGCGAGAAGGTGTCGTGTCGCATCCCGACCGACACCCCCCTGCGCGCCGCCACTACTGCTGTATTAGTTTTGCCGGGGTGTCCTGAGATTTGGTTTCAAGCTATCGGCTCTACGCCCGCCCAGGAATATACGGTTTGTCTTGGTGAACCTGGAAAGCGAATATGACGCCTACTAATACATGCTGCCAAATCGCCCATCAAGGTGTTTAGGTGATTGGCCTGAATGTTTATACGAGTGCTAGGCCCAAGGCATCTGAACACTGGTTGCGCCTGTCCTCCTGTACAACCCGATGCTAGCACCTCTGCCGAAGTTGTAAGCCGCTTTTATTTTCGGGGGTGTCGTTGCCGCTACTTCAGTATTTGATTTAATCCCTCTGTAGACAGGATATTAACTCCCATTAGTTGGCCTGGTCGCGGCGGCGGTCCGGAGGCGCGATTGTTTTCTTGTCATACGCGAACTATTACGTGCTATTGTTGTGTTTCGGGAAAATGACGAGCCGCGAACCAATCGGACCGCCTTTTTGCGTTGTCTTGTCAAAGGTGCGAGCCGTACGTGAAGTCCAAAACGCTGGCGGAGATGGCGGCTTGGGATCTGGTGAAGGATGAGAAGAACGAGGGGTCTGTCGAGCTTGCCGTCGTCAACCCGAGCCTGGTGATCGGCCCCAGCCTAACTAAAAACACGGGCACCAGCATCGACATTTGCACTCAGATCTTGAACCGAAAAATGATGGCTACGCCGCACCTGTGCCTGAACGTCGTTGACGTTCGAGACGTCGCCGAAGGGATCGTTCGTTCTATGGTGAGGCGCACGTTTGTTCGGCACATGTACTGCATGATCCGGTTGGCTCGAGACTCTGTTGATTGGGGGGAAAATGTCGTGTGCACGGTTTTTCACCTCCCTTGCGCCCCCTACCGTAGGTGCGATCAAGAAATAAAAAAAAGTCCGTTCCAATACTTCCTGCTTCAACGCCCTACGTAAGCACCCTAAAACCGAATGCGATCGATTACCTGTCACTTGCAGGAAAAACCCGAAGCCAGCGGCGAGCGCGTCGTCCTCTCCGGCGCCGCCATTTGGTTGAACGACCTCTCGCAGGCGGCCATCCCCGTGTTCGAACCGCTGGGATACAGACCCCCGCACAAAAACATGCCCAGCCCCTTGCTGCGATTTTTATCGTGGTTCGTGCCGAGGTACGTCTCCATATCGCTTTTCCTTTCACGATTGCCTACGTAGGTCGGTGCTGTGGAGCGAGGCTTGAAAATGTTCCCGGGAGGCGGCTCGCCCTTGATCTCCAGCAGACATCCCGATGTCTTACGTTAGGGATAGCGGGGCGTCAGGCTTTTAGTATCCGCGTCTCTAGCGAGAGGGCGAAGCAGAGCGCATGATTTTGGAAACCGACGTCGGAGCATGTAGTGCGAGTCCTCGTTTTCTGGTGGGCCGGCCGGTTATCATGTGTGTTTCTCCTCCGCTTCGATTCCTAGCCCGACTGTTTCCATGATGGCACGGCCTTTGGGCTGTCACGTTGCATGTGTTCTGCTCTCTGTGCGTGCGCAACCTGCACTGCCGTAATTAGTGGTGCACCACTTCCTCTAACGACCTCCTCGGCTCTTCCACCGTTATTCGCTTCCTCAGCCTCCGCGGCATTGCCGGCAGCTTGGGAAATTTCTTCCAGTTGGACAACTCCAAGGCGAAGTCTCTCCTCGGGATGGAGTTCATCGGCCACGAGGTTGGTTGGTCGGCCGTGGTCATTTCATTGTTTTCAATCCAATCGGCACTCGCCACACCGGTAGTTGCTTCCTCTCGCCGTGCTGAAATCCCGCGGCGCGTCGTCGCCGGGCGAAGTGCGTAAGGCGCCGCTTAATAATTTTGTTTTCTTACGGAGGAACGTGTACAAGCGGGCTCTGAAAGCGCCCCTAACGTGAAAAATACGCCAAGTAGGGAGGCGTCAATAGGCGTCAACGGCCAAGGTCGCCTCCCCTTAGGAGACCTGTCCGACGTGGCGAGAGGGCAATCCATTTTTACAACGAAGGCGGTGCGTTTTTTCTGGGGCTTGAATGGCATCGTGGACTATGTATAGTACCCACGTCGCGGCCGTTGAGTTGGAATGACTAGGAACAGGCACGTACGGCGATTGCCCTTCAATCCGTTCGACCGACAGGCACTTCTAATCTTCCTTGCTCCGACAATGACGCTGTTGTCCCGTCATGGTTGTGGCGAGAGAAGTAGACTACCCCGTCAGAGCCATCTCGCCGCTGAGAGCGGCGATATATCTCTTTGCCGTGTCGATGCAATCAGCGACCGTGAACTTCCCCTCGTTCCCGCCGCTTGACGTTGTCTCTCTCGCGCGCGCCCACAGGACTCGTTCGTGAGCATGTGCCACTCTGTCATCCAGCACGGTATCGTGGAGAAGACGCCGAAGTACGCCGAATGGGAAAAGGAGAGCGCGGACGTTGGAAAGTAGAGACAACGCGGTATACGCTCCCCGGCTCGAGTTGAGAGCCGAAGCACACGCCCGTTTTGTGTGTGACCGAGGGTACGTTTGTCCTCGTATGTCGCGGTATCCAGGGAAGCGCGTGCATTGAGCCGCGTGCGACAACGCCGATTATCGTATACCCTCGTTTGCATTACGTACTTCGAATTAGCCTGCGCGTTGTCGTTCGTGCCTGGGAGGGGGTTACCGGAGCTCGTTGGGAATACTGTACTGTACGGGTGGGGAGAGAGAGCGGTTTCTTGTCTACTGCCAGTGGTGTTGCAGGGCCATGAGAATATTGGCTGTTCAAGTATATGAGGATGATAACCCGCGTGTCATGTGTCTGTCACCTATGCTGGCTGGTTCAGAGAGGTTAATTGATGTTTGCCGATCGGAACGTAACAAATCCGTGAGAGATAGGTCATTTGGTGTGGTTGGATTAAACCCCCGTGTCATGTGTCTTTCACCTATGCTGGCCGGTTCAGAGAGGTTAGTTGATGCTTGCCCATAGGAACGTAACAACTCCGTGAGAGATAGGTTATTCGGTTGGTTGGCTTGACCGGTGGACTGCGAAACCGCGGGTGGAACGTAGTACGCCGTACGTCGCTGCTCCTTTGTTGTTGTTGTTGGTGTTGTTGTAGAAAAGGCGTGTACCAGGTTGAAAAATAGAAGAGGCGTGTTTCGCTTTGAGCGTGTAGGGAATGGTGTAGCTTGTTGTCTGTTGATTGTGGGTTGTCGGTGTAGCTTTGTAGTTTCTTCGCAGTCGTTAAGGCGAGGTCTGCCTTGATGCGTTGACATGGGCTAAGAGTTTGTGCTGTGGCTGCTGTAGCTATTGGTAATAATTTTCGCGCCGATCCTCCTTCGAGGGATAACAGCGGCACATATTATCCTCCTGCTGGTGCTGCAGGTTCTGCTGTGCCAGTGTGTGTTAACACATTTGAGTAGTCTTCGTACAACAGCCCCTCCAGCTTACAAGATGAAAATTCGGATGATCTTGTTTTCACAAGAATAGCTTCGCGTTCACCCCTCGACAGACAACAAGCAGGCGTTGGATGGTTTACGTCTGTCTGTAGTGGTGTGAAAAGTAACATATTCGTGTGGGCGATGCGTTATACTGCTGCCCATACAGTTTCTACACCAAAGCAGATTATTTTTTTCCCTACGAGTACTCGACTTAACTTTCATCTCAAGTCCACTTCAGCGATCACACTACGTACTTCAATATGGTCAGCTTTCAGGACGACGGCCGGGCGAGAGTTCAGCCTTCCAGACAATTCCCAAAACCTCAAGCTAAACGGTATTGACGACACCTGCGGCAGGTCGCACTGCATGGTTCTCTATCATGGTATGTGGAACGCAAATAAAACAACAATGAAAATATCATTTCCTTTTTAGGATACAACCAGTCGCCCCGATGGGCTAGTGGTACCCTCGAATGCTGCTAGAGTGGATTTCGTGAGTTCGAATCCCACGTGGGTCAGAATTTTGAGTTAATTTGCAAAAATTAATATAAAACGAAATCAACTGCTGAGAGCGCCTCGCAGCGTGGGTAGGCGCAATTCGATGCGAGTCGACGAGGGAAAAAGAAAGGTTCAAGTCTTCTCGCGATAAAAAATCAAGAAATGAATCATAGTGGGGAGGAAGAGGGAGAAGCGCCTGCTTTCTGACCCCGGATCTGAGTTACGACTAGGAAGGAGAGAGAAGGACGGGCGAATGCTGTAAATACTGGGTGAGACACACAGAGTATCCCCTTGTCTATTATGCATGTCCTGGGTATTCCTCACTTTCGCGTAGAATCAAGAGTAGGAAAAATGTAGCTTCTTTATTCCCAAAGCCAGCCGTGATGGCATCTGGCCCGGAAGGGCATCATTGTCCTTTTATTCTTACTGTCACCCCAAATACGGATGCCATCCAAGAAATACGAAAACGGATCACTCACCTGTTAAGGTAATTACCGGCATTCCAAGCCCATGCTATTACACTACGTAGCCCACCCTGATGAGCCATATATGCAGAAACATGGGAAAATCGGGGAAATCCCAATCCCACAACTACGTTATCACGAGTCGAAGGTGCGGCTCCTAAAAAAATCCTCTCCCACACCTCTCAGTTGCTAGGCTATAAAGCCAGGAAAAATGCGAAAAAAAGGCAATTTGGACCCCCCGGGGCCAATCAAAGTTCCTCTCCCTCCGGTGCGCTAGACGACTTCACCGGGGGGCGTACGTACGTGGTTGTTGGTGTCTCCAGGTCCACACAGCCAGTGCGCTCCCCCGAGGGGTCCAACGTAACGTAGATGTAATAAATATCGTACTATTGCATAACATGAATGAAATGAGTAAATGACAAAGTCAATGAATGGAATGGAAGAAAACAACTATTATCTTGATCTTGAGCCAGAAGCCCCATAAAAGCTTGAAATAACCAAGGATTCTAGGGTAGGCTTCCCCTTGTCCTCGGACAGCCCAGTGCTCTTTCTGCCGGCCCCGTCAGTAGCCGGGGCCCCACGCGAAAGCAGTGACCATGCCAGTTGCCAGGCGAGCGCATAGAGCAGCGGCTCCGTCATCAAGGCTTGTTCTGGCGGGGCACCGAGGCCGGGAGCGAGGCCTGAAGAGATGGCCGGTACCGTCCACGAGCAGGGCCACAGGAACTGAACTGCACCGGGGTTGGGGGTAAGGCAGGTTCGGTGGTGTGCCGCCGCCGGTATCTTGCTGAGCGCACATATATGCCGGGGGTGCGGGTGACGCAACACGCCGAAGCGCAAGGGTAGCAACTGACGCCTCCCGGTTGCCCGACAGCACCGAGGACGTGTGCCGCAGCTGCCTGCGGTTGGGGTGCTTTAACCCGCACCAGCCCTAACTGGCAATAATAATACGTAGTAGTCAGATCCCCTCCTCACCCCCCACCGGCCTGCAGGGGGCACCGACTACCCCCCCGCCCCCTCCTTCCCCTACTACTACTACTACTACTACTACTACTCTACTCTCTACTACTACTACTCTACTACTACTACTACTACTACTACTACTACTACTACTATACTACTACTACTACTACTACTACTACTACTACTACTACTACTACTACTACTACTACTACTACTACTACTACTACTACCTACTACTACTCTACTTCTACTACTACTACTACTACTACTACTACTACTACTACTACTACTACTACTACTACTACTACTACTACTACTACTACTACTATTACTACTACTACAACTACAACTACTACTACTACTACTACTACTACTTACTACTACTACTACTACCTACTACTACTACTACTACCTCTACTACTACTACTACTACTACTACTACTACTACTACCTCTACTACTCTACTACTACTACTACTACTACTACTACTACTACTACTACTACTACTACTACTACTACTACTACTACTACTACTACTACTACTACTACTACTACTACTACTACTACTACTACTGTATGGGGCGCAAGGAGTAGGGCGGACATCAGTACACCATCATTGTGTGGCAGGCCCGGCTGTGGGTCCAGATTAGATGGGGCATGGGTGTAGGCGTTGTGTGTGATAACACAGCGCATTTACATGTAGTGTGCTTCACATTAAACCGTCCTTTCTGCTATATACTATATACCCTTCGAAATCCAGCACACCCAGTCAGTGTCTGTGCCGATTCTTTATCCTAGAGAGATACAGACCAATTCTTCAACAGTATTATTAATAGTAGTAGTACGTACGTTGTTTGTTGTGATGACCGCGCGCCCTATTATTATGATGTTGCCGTCATGATATTACATTCTTCCTCGAACCCTCTTGAAAAAATGTGTACCTTATTGGTACCAAAACAGTGTTACTGCGTAGCTTCGGCGGCAAAACGGCGCGTTTGCTGACTGTTGTGACGTGTTTTTTTTTTCCTTCTTGACGCTTGAGCTTCATGATGCGATGATGCGCGTCTCGCTGAGAGAGTCGCGCGCCCCCGCGCTTTTCTTGTCAACTTCTTCGTCAGTTACACCCCTTCCTACATGATAATTCGTCGAAACTAGGGACACTATACACCTGTTCAGGGATCACCGCACCGGCGAGTGCGGTATGTTCGCCAATGACGAAGTCAACCGCTTATGCCCTGCTGAGCAGCACAAGCAGGAGGTAGCAGGAGTGCAGCAGGCAGAAGCGCATGACCCAGCAGCAGAAGAGAAGAATAGCAAGAAAGTTGAAGGTTGTAGAATTGCAGAAAAGCCTTTAAAATATGGAAACCCAATATTCGCCGTGAGCCGTGAGCTCTCGTGAGAGGACGCCCAAAACACTCTCTTCGTTCGAAGTGGGAAGCACCGTACGTGCGCGTTCCTGAGGGGCGTGGATAAAGGAGCAGACCATGGGCTTTCTGGATAAATTCCTCCGACAATTGAGCGGGGCTACGCCCCATTCAGGGGTGAGCTGTCGGCGCGTTTGTTCTTGTCGAAATATTTCAGTTTTTCAACTCGGGTTGATGGTTGCCGCGGGTTTGTCTTTCCGAGTGCCTCGTTTCGAGTGCGACAGCTTCGACGCTTTTGTCAACCCTATCCCGACGCTTACGCCGACACACTAGACCTGACGCGATTGCCAAGCCTCTCCTTTGTTTAGAAATCCCCGTACAGGAGCTTCGAAAGTCTCGGGCTGCGAGAAGTCGTTCCTCTCGGACAGGCACTTTCTCACTCACGCTGAATCGCTGGCTCGATGTGTTGACCCGTTTGAAGAAGAACTACCTTTGCGCCCCACCTACGAGCCTATCGATTCCGTTCGAGAGAGCGTTCCGCCAGCACGCCGGGTGCGGAGGACGAGCGCGATTAGTGCCGCGAGCGGGCCTTGTGGTGCTCGTGCTACCGCTACTACCGCTGCTACTGCTGCTGCTGTAGAAAACGATCGAAGAAACGAACAAAAGATTACGTACAAAAACAACAAACCATCCGAAGGTGCTTCATGCTGTATATTCGAGTACTTGCACAACACCAGAACACTATGGGGCTGTCGTACATGTGGTAAGTAATAACGCTGAATGCCTTGCTGCATACTAAACCTGGCATAATACACGTCTGTCGTACAGGTACGATGATGAACACATGCTTTTTTTTGTTTCTTGAAATGCCCGAAGGCTGGCCGAAGGCAGATTGCATTTTCTTGCCATTTTATGCACAAAACTCAGACTGCTGTCCGCAAGGACCGATTGCGTTGCGCTGGCAGCCCCAGAGCACCGCGCCACCCTCGAGATGAACGTGCGGCCAAACTCTAGGCTTGTCCCCTGCACGCCCTCGCTCGTCTGAGCATCAAGGCATCCATCGGATTGCCCGACGATCCCAAGACAACAAACAACCTTGCAGTCAACCTTGCAGTCTGTTGCAGTACGTCGTACACAAAGAGTAAAGTACCTGGTATTAAGTACCTGGTATTAATACTGGTATGGATGGTGTATTACCCCGCATTTGCTGTGACCACAAATAGAAAAACTATCACACAGCTGACGTGTTTCTTAGTTTATTATACGAGTAAAAGAACGAAGAGAACGCGAACGAGCACGCCCGATGTCATCAACGCAGCTCTCAAAGTTGAGTATCAACCACTCAATCGGTCGAACGCACAGCTGACGTGCACCAGTACACCAGGTACCTTGTTGTATTTCGTAAATTTGTAGTACCTGGTATGTACGTAAGTAGTTAAGTACGTTTCCAGAAAATATCGCAAAACACCCCACAAATCCCACCATCGGCAACGAGGACACCAGCGAACAGCAAGGGCGGCTGCCCGGGCCCACCAATAATTTTATTGTCTACCAGTATGTACGTATATACTGTTCTCTGTTCTATGTTTTACCAGGTACCCATATGATACCCATCATTCCACTCTACGTACGCGTCCAGAGTAAGGACGGAAATATCAGGAACAGATAAGCGTTAATACGAAGACTAAACGGTCCTTGCATTTCCACTCTGGGAGTGGTCTTTCAAGTAGATGTTTTGTACCTGTATGTATGTACTCGTACCCTTTTGTTCTTGACCTTTTGCAGTTACACTACTCGCAGGCCGGGGGTACATCAGTAGCACGAGACCATAGTCCCCTTCCCCCGTATCATGTCTGCGTTTATAATCGGGGTGGAGGACTCGATTTGTTTGCCTGACCGGCGTGATCCCGGCACGGAACACCCCGGCATTATAGGGGCACCAAAATAGAATCAGGGGGCGTATACCCCCGATTGGTGATGTTGACGTTTCCAGTTTTATGTTTACCTTCACATAGCGTGTAGAGGGGAGCGGAGGGCTCCAGACTACCAGTATCTGTTTTTGACTGACTTTGATCGCTTTGCGGACCCTTCCGGGTTCCACTTTTATTTCAGTATACCTTTTTTTGGGTAAGTTAGCCTGCGGCCACGGGAATCGACCGTGTCAAGTGTTGGATTAGTACGGACAGATGGAGGTACTGGATAGAGAGACCGCACGGTTTTTAATGTGAAGACAACAACAACCCAGGTGTAAAAATACGAGCAGCAGCCATCACCCAGCAGCACAATCCAATGCATTCATGTTGGCGCTTCACGTCACACCGTTCTTTCCTAGGGTACGAGACACGACGACACCGAAGCATATTCTCAGGCCCAGGCCCAGGGTCCGTAAGCGTGTTCGTGATTTTGATTGTTAAGGGGACAATCCCGTTATGTAAAAAAGATAATATGAAACAGGAGCAAATATTTTCCTCTTTTTTTCGTTGCATTTCGTGCAATTCACGTGATAAAAACTTCGCTGGTGAGATTTATATATGAAATGGCTTGGTTTGTCACGAGGAAAGCCAGGAACGGCTCCTGAGTACCGTAAATATTGTTGAGTTCTCGCACAGGGGTGCGATCATTTTTCGGCGCTCGATTTTTCCAGAACGGGTAGACTACTGTAGATTGCCAATACCGAACAGCAAAGTCTTTTCGGAAATATCTGGTCGAGAGCTTTCCGAAAATATACTATTCGGTATTGGCGCCCTTACCGTTGTCGAGAAAACGAACGCTGAGATCGCACCCCCCCCCCTGTTTGAAACCAACGCTCTTTACGGTAGTCTAACTACAAGTTATACGAGTAACCAGACACATGCGCGAACTGCAAAGCATCCAGACTGCTGCTGCTGCTGCTGCTGTGCTCGGAGTCTCGTGTTGGGCTACCAGGACCACTTGTACAGACACACCAGAGTCGCAGGTTTCGCCTCGGGCACTAACCCTAACCCAGCTATACACCCCTAGGCTTGGAGTCCTTGGCTGGCCGAGTGGGCTCCGTATGCTGGATGACGGTCTCAAACATCTAGGTTTGATATTTTGGTACGATGTTTTTTTACGGGCATCAGAAGGGGCCGTATCGAGGAAGGGGCAGAGCTCTCGACTCACACAACAGAGACCCGGCCGCTTCAATCGGGGTGTAGCTTACTGATGCACATCTAAGATGATTGGCACCGGGTGATGAAGGGCCGGTCCAAGTCCGTCATACAGTAGTAGTACGCGACAGATGTTGATAATCTGATAATGAAGAAATTGAGACTGAGATTTTTTTGGGGGGGAATAAGAATGCGGCCTCTTGGTACTGAAAATGGTGTTTAACACACCTACCCAGGCTTACATAAGAATTCCAGTCTGGCCCAAAATAAGAGTTTCTTAACATCTGTCGCGTGCTGTTTAGACTATACCTTTCATCAGAAATCGCTGGATTGGGTCATGCGGCCACTCGAGCTTGGGCCCCAACCTGGAGCGCGGTTTCTGTTCACTTGCCGAGCTATATACCGGTACCCTCGTAGACGTTTCTCGTTCCACACGGACAACCTCCATGATACCAGGATCAACCTGAGTCGCCATGGCAGTGATTTTCGTATGTTTTATGTTCCCTCTGCGGCTTTCTGTGCGTAGCTCCGGATCGCCGAGGCTGGCAGAAACCCACCCTCACAAGTACCCACACGGGTGTTTTGTGGTCGATTCTATTGGCTTGCAGTCCTCCCGCAAAAGACTTGAGCAGGATTAACCCGAAAAAACAAATCTATATCGTATATATATAATATCTCTGTGCCACACTTCTGGACTGCTTGGTCCCTTGGAGCAGGCCATTGGAAATCCTTTTATGAGATCATACACAATCTAAACCGTACGAACGAGTAGCACGCGCGATCGAAGTATCGCACGCAGCCTGCAAGAAAAAAATGTGAGAGGGTTTGTTTTCGACGAAAGCTGAGATGTATATATGATATGTCATTCTACTTTTAGAAATAGGCACTTTTGCAGGGGCACCCTAGTAAACAGGACCTACCTGGTATGTATTTACCTATTTTTACGAACTGTATTGGGTCCTACCAGGTATTTACTATGGCCCCACGTAAGACAAGTGTACCTGTCTGTGTACCTGGGGCCCTGTGGGTATACCAGGTATAATTTATTTTGGGCAGAGGCCAAGCACGGCATGTGTTGGTATCATGTACCTGGTATCTGGTCAGTATAGAGAGCCGAACACAGGTACACTCTGGGTGCTAACAAAGTCAAGCCCCGAGCATAAAAACACATCGTACCTCTTACCTTGGCCGAAATCCCCCCCCCCCACGTACATGTGATTCTGTCTACGAACCCCGCTGTCAGACTGTCAACTTTGAAATGTGTTAAAATAGTACCGACTTTAAATGTGCCCCATACTTGACGCCTTTGCCCTCCCTTCCTCCCTCCCTCCCTCCCTCGCTTCCTTTCTTCCTTCCCCCCTTCCCGGTGTTCTTTGTCTGCTCGTGACTCTCGCACGCCTTTTTTTTCTCCCTTTCAAAGAAGGATGCAAAGCTGGACGAAGACCTCCGCAAAATCCTCAAGCGCCTCCCCTACTCTACGAAGCGCAACCTCCTCGAGGACCTGGGAAAGGATGGAGCTTCTGCCCGCGCGCTGTCCCAAACTACCCCCTTGCCGACGCGCAGGGCGTCGTCTCCGGCCGCCACGACGATCTTCGAGAATGAGTCAATGGTGTCGGAGGAGAAGAAGGTGGGTAGGAAAGGGGGGGGGACGGGGGCGAAGAAAGAGGGCGCGGAGGGGGGGATGGGGTATACGAAATGTGTTCGGGTGCTTGGGAGTTAGAGAGAGAGGGGGAGGGGCGTACTCGTTTGTTGCTTGCCTTAGTCAATTGACCATTGACCACGCATCCCTTTCGAGACGGAGGGGGAGGAAGAGGGGGAGAGCTGCCCGCCCTGTGTTCGGTTCGAGTCTTCGGAAATTTTTGCCGGCGTATTATGAGACATCAATCCGTCGTCCGCCAGCCATACACACTACTCTACATGCCCATCTATTTCTACAGCAGCAGTATATACTTGGTACGTATACCTGTAGGAGCTGGTTCGAGCGTTAACACTCCAAATTTCGTCCGCCACGAATGCTGCTTGCAACAGCAACTCAAATGTCCCATATTCGGCATCATACTGACCGCCATGAACAATGAAAGAGGGTGACGTCGCTAGTTTTTTTTTTCAGGGCCTAGGGCTGGCGCTACCGCCGAAAATGTGGCCTGACCAATCACATCCCTTCCAAGGCCAATAATAGTCACAGGCGGTTCCGTAGGAATATGGTTATTTATTTTTTCCCATTTTTTTTTCTGGTCGAGCCGCTTCCAGGTGGTCCAAGGCATGTTTGTACAAATTTGAACGCAAATATTCCAAGACCTGACTGCTTACGATCAATGTTGAGCCAAATTCAACGCCAAAAATCGGTTTTATACTGAAACTAAGTAATTATAACACGATACCGGCATTTACATGTTTTACCGCACGAAGGTCTAAACACCCACTCCGTTTTTAAGAGATGAACCCTGAACTTTCGCACACGCGTTCCACGAGTGTATGCCCCTGCCCAACGACATCCTTTTTTCCCATCTTCTTTTTTCGTCGCCGAAAATTCGGGATCCCTCGAAGGCCCAAATCTGCCCCCCAACAAAAACAAAACTAGAAAATATTTGACGAAAAGCAAAATACAAAAAGAAACCCAACCTGTAACGGGTCGGCAGGGGTTCATAAAAACACGTGTGCCAAATTTCAGGGTCTTATCTCCGAAAAACGGCGTGGAATTTGTCTACTGAGTAACATCGGGGTGATATTCTTGGGCCAGCCTCTATGTATGGGTTGTGTCATCTACCGTCGTTACGGGTATCTCTTTTCGCCCCCTCTCCGTCCAAAAATCCAATCCCTCCTTGTCTCCGTCCAAACCCCATGTCTCTTCTCCGCCCCCCCCCCCCACCTCTCCGCGCAGGAGATGACGGCGAAGGAGCATGCCATCGCCCTGCTGACGGTGGACGACTGGCCGGAGCTGGACCAGGTCAAGGCTCTCCACAAGGCGCTTAAGAAGGCTGACGAGGACTGGGTGGCCGCGTTCAGGGAGAGTTTGGGAATGGACGGCATCGGCAAGGTAGGCCGTTTGCAGCAGCAGCAGCAGCTGCCGCCACCGCCTTATTGCACGCCAGTACCATAAGGTCGGGGTCTGTCCGAGGGCAGTGGACGGCGCCAGACGAGCCACCTGCTGTTGGCCTGCGTTTTCCTTGGATGCAAATGACGGTCGTCCCCAGTGCCGTGTTGATGTTGTTGTTGGTGGTGTTGGTGGTGTTGGTGTTGGTGTTATTGTTGGCGTTGATGTTGTTGTTATTGTTGATGATGTTGTTGTTGTTGATGTTGATGTTGTCGTTGGTGGTGGTGTTGGTGGTGGTGTTGGTGGTGTTGTTGGTGTTCGTGTTGTTGTGATCGGTGGTGGTGGTGGTGGTGGTGTTGTTGTCGTTGGTGTTGTCGTTGGTGTTGGTGTTGTTGTATTGGTGGTGGTGTGTGCGTGCCTGCCTTGTGAGCTTCCATCTACGGGTCTTGTTTTTTGCAACCAGAACAGAGGCGTCCCGCCCTCGTTATGTTGAACGAGTTCGGGTTGGATCACCGAAAGGTAGCCCCCCTCCCTCCCCTCTTCCGTTATGTTGAGGTCACTGCTTCGCCCTTGAAATGTACCAGGACGAGGTTTCTGACGAGGGAGGGAGGGAGGGAGCCCTCCCCCCCTTTCTTGTCTGCTCCTTACCCAATTGCCCCCCCTCCGTCTCGAAAGGGATGCGTGGTCAATGGTCAAATGACTAAGGCAAGCAACAAATGAGTACGCCCCCCCCCCCCCCCCCCTTATCTGCTCCTTCCCTCAGCCCGCGCGGCTCGTTTCGTCGCAGTGCTGGTGGTGCATATCTCGCTTTTTTTTTTTGTATCCGTGCAACTTGAAAGCTACCGTTGTTGATGCTGTTGCTTCTGTTGCCACTGCTGTTGTTGTTGCTGTTGCTGCTTCCTGTTGTTGTCGCTACTGCTGCTGTCTCTGGTGGCTCTGGCTCTGGTGGTGGTGTTGGTGTTGCTGGTGGTACGGTAAAAGGCCATGGCGGAGCTGTCTAAGAGCCGCGAGGACTACCTGGACAGCGAAGGCGATGACGACAACGACCACGAGGTTAGAATTATCTACACGTTGGACAGATCATGATCTATCTGTCTACAGATAGATCATCTATTACGAGGGACCATAGTAAATAGAAACTTACGGTACACACATAAAAACCTATATATTTACTATTTTCACTAACAATATTTGGTCCCACTTACTATGGCCCTCCGTAATCGACCATCTACAGTAGATCCTACCCTGCCGTTTTGAACTGTGGCGCAGGATCTGTACAGTATAAGATCCAACCGCGGAAGCATGTTCTACGTACGATATCATGCTTGTCATACGGTTCCCTCCCCGTAACATGCGCTATAGTTCATACCAGTCTGTCCCCAAACATAAAGCAATTTCAGAAAAACCTCACGAATAACACATTGCAGTTATTGCGCAGGCTACTTGGGGGATGACTTGGGCATGCGAAACGAACCCCCCCGTGACGTTGCTTCAATATGCCATGGGGTTTGAGGGGCGGTGGAAAAAACGGGAATTGATCGATATCACCCCCCCCCCCCCCCCCCCCCCCCCCCCCCCCCCCGCGGATGCCCAGGATTTTGTTCGTTTTTTCCGTCAAGGAAATCTGGCGATTTTCACTGTCCATTTTACGAAATACGTGATCCATTTTTTTTCGTGGGGTGTTTGTTTATTTAGCCTCCTAGTCTGCCACAAAATGTGCCTCATCATTACCTGCAGTCACTGCAGCCAACCTGACCGAAGCTGATACCAAATATGAAGAATTATGTTTTCAATTTTGAGCGGGTATAACGAACAACGGGAAAAAAAACAAAAAAATCCAATGAGAGGAAAAGAGTGAGTGGAGAGAAGAACAAAAAAAAGTCAGAAAAAAAAGAGAGGAATAAAAGGTGGGGCATGCCGAACCCGCGTCCTTTTTATGCAAAACGTAGCACGCGAGCCCCGAGCCTCGTTGTGGCAGTGCGTCTTGTTTTTTTGGGGGCAGACTTGTTACAGATCAGCGCTCTAACTCGTCGTGAAAGAGCTAGATCATCCATCAAGTGGGAATCGATTATTCTGTCGATGATCTGTACGAGCTGTGGATTGATTTATGCGCCGTAAGAGAGGTCTGAGAGGTCATGGCGAACGGCAGGAGCACCTTCAGGGAGCCGACTTTACGTTGACGACTGACGATTTTGATGTCGGTGTCTTACACGCACGAGCGCATCGTGGTGGTGGGGCGTGCGTTATGTGCAGGTTGCACCTGCAAAAGTTTTTGTGCAGGCTGTGTGTGGCCAATTTCATCCTTGCCCGTCGACCCAGACCAAGCCAACCCCAGACACACCCCTAACCCTAACCCTAACCCGAACCCCAACCCCTTGGGGAGCACGAGGTCGGCAGGGGCAGCCACGCGGCTCCGCCGCGTGTTTTGGCGACGTTTTTCCAAAAACAAACATGCGGCCCAAAAGACCAGCCTCACACATTAAAACCAGCATCCTGCACAAAAACTTTTGCAGGTGCAACCTGCACACAGTACGCGTCTGGTGGTGTTGGCTGTGGTGTTGGCTGTGGTGGCGTTTTTTTCGGGTCGGACTTGCCGAGCGTTGGTTAGCTATATATTACGGGGGAACATACAGTAGTATTCAGGACCAAATATTCTCGGTAAAAACACCGGAATATATAGTTTTTGTGTGTGTGTGATGAGGGGTCCTGATTACTGTGGTCCCCCGTTATAGTTCTTGGACGGCAGATGTGGACGGGTAGATGGACGTTCCCTTCATACTGGGAGGCGGGTGCGGGGGGGGGAGGGGGAGTGTACTCGATATTCATGCAAGGCCGTAGTCGTATGACCACAGGCCCTCGCATCCTACAATGCCGGGACGGGGGGGGGGGGGGGGGTAGGGTGGGTGCTTGGCGGATCGCCCCCCCCCCTTCCGATCGATCGGGCACAGCTCGCAGCCGACCTTTGTGTTAGCAAATATTAAAAAAAAAAAATTAAAAACACCCGGTTCGTTTCGTTCCGCGTGCGCTTCGCTCGCGTGAACACTGCTGTGTCGCACGCGTGCTTTTCAGGTGCCAGAGGAGGAGGTTAAGCTGGAGGAGGAGCTGGTGCGCTGCGTTATGGTCGTGTTGAACAAACCGCATGGGCTCTTGACCCTCGAGGCCAGCTCCAACCTGCTCCCTATTCTTGCGGTAAGGAAGGGGCCCCCATGCTCGGAGTGCCCGATCGGGAGGCGGAAGCGGAGCGGCAGTACCGCTTGGCCGTCCCCCGGACACGGCTCAGTACTAGCCTGTCGGTGCGGTAGACGAGACAAGCGTGGAGGGGAAAGGGAAAGGGAAGGGGGGCGGGGGAGAAGCGGGGTTGGACAAAAATGTGGCTTTGGGTTTTGGTTTTTGAGGTCAGGGCAGAGACCGTTGCCTGTCCTTATCATCCGATTCCATCCCAACCCATCCCATCCAACCCATCCCGTCCCATCCCGTCCACTACCATCCCATCCCATATCCCATCCCATCCCGTCCCGTACCATATCATCCCACCCCATGCCACCTCATATCATCCCATCCCATCCCATTTTGTCCTATTCCATGATGTCCCACCCTGCTTTTGTCGAAACGTTCCGCAGGGCAGCGCTATCGACTCTAGCAGCAACTACGTGCAGTGCAGCCTGCTGAAGCTGCTGACCATCGTCGCCGAGAGCGGACCGGGTGGCTTTGAAACGGTCACGAACGCCTTGGACCATGTCAAGGTGCGGGTCGTGGGGAAGGTTGGAGGTTGGAGGTGGCGGTGGCGTTGGCAGCGGCTGTTTTACGATGGTGCAAACGAGCACAGGGGCGCAAACCGACGCACGGGTCACGCGGGAACGTTTGAGGGGGGGGGGAAGTTGCGCTCGCTTTTTTTTTGGCTGGATGTTTTGGGGCGGAGGCGGGGGGGGGGGGGGGGGCAGGGGTGGCGATGTGGACGTTGAGGGGGGGAGTTGCGCTCGGCTTTTACCTGGATGTGTTGGCGAGAGGGGGGGAACCGGGGGGTGGCGATGCGGTTGTTTTCATGGGCATCGTCCCGTAATATGCCTCGTGCAGTGATGTTGTGACGGCGTTGACCGCCAACATTATTTCGCCGCACGAGGCGTACTATGGAACGACTCAAATGGGTGTTCTGGCAGGAGGGGAAGGAAATTCCTTGTGCGAAGGGATGTGTTGTTTTGGGGGGTGGAGGCAGGGTGAGGTGGGGGGGGGGGGGGGGGGGGGGGGGGGGGGGGGGGGGGCNCCCCCCCCCCCCCCCAATTGTTGGGTCTATGGTCATAAGACTACGGCCATGCATGAAAATGAAGTACACCCCCCCCCCACTTGTTTTCGTTTTTTTGTTGTTGGTTTCTGCTGTTTTTGCGAGTGACCCCGCCGTTCTTGGCCGACTTTTTTGTACGGTATCGCTGTAGGGTGCCTGGTGAGAAAATTGCCCCTCTCCGGGAAGGGGAGCTTTCCCGCCGCTGAAAGCCGTTTGCAGAGGGCCTGTGAATACTGAAAATATCCATGTTCTTCCTCATCGGGACCTTCTCTCCCCCCCTCTCCTCTCCACGCCTCGCACAGATGGACAGGGACGAGGACCTAAGGTTTGGTATGCTTGTGGAGGCGTTCGGTGATGCCGATAGCTCGGGGGTGGCCTTGGTGACGGATTTGATTGTTTTCTTCAACACCATTCTGTCGAGCGCTTTCGAATTCGAGGAGCGTGTGATGCTTCGGACGGAGATGATCTCGGCAGGGATCATCGAAGCTGTGCAGCGCATCCGGGATTACTACGGCATGTCCAAGGTGTAGTGTTAATAATGGGATTGTTGTTTCGTGCGATTTTGTTTTTGATGCGTGTATTTATTGTGTGTGTTTTTGCTTGTTATGGTGTTTGTTGTTTTGGTGTTTTGGTGTTTTGGTGTTCGGTGGTAATGTGTTGTTGTTGTTGTTTGTGGTTGTTTATCCCATTAACCCGTGACCAAACCTGTGTGTCGGTGGTCATGGTGTTTGTGTTTGTTGTTTTGGTGTTTGGCGGTAATGTGTTTGGTGTAATTTAGAGGTGCTTGGTGTTGGGTGCTTGGTGTTGGTGCCCGTGCCAGTGCCGGTGTGTTGGTGTTTTGTGTTAAGTGTCGAACTGTGTCTTTGCGATTGTGTCTGGCGTTGTTGTTGTTGATGGTGGTGTCAAGAGCTTGGTGTTGTTTGGTGTTGGTGTCGGCGTTGGCGTTCGTGTCGAACTCGATGTTTGCTTTTGTGTTGGTGTTGATGTTTAGTGATCGTGCTGGTGTTGGTTCTGGTGTTGTTTTCGGAGTTGGTGCTGTTGTCGGCGTTGATCTCAGCGTTGGTGTTTGGTATTAGTGTCGGTGTAGGTATTGATGTGTAGTGTCGGAGTTGGCGTTAGTGTCCGTCGTTGGTGCCGGTGTTGGCGTTGGTTTCGGGAAGTGGGGGTTGGTTTCGATTTTCGGTTTTGTGTCGGTGCTGGCGCTGGTGTTGGTGATCGGGTTGGTATTGGGTGTCGTCGGGTTGGGGCTGGTGTTGGTGATCGTGTTGGTGTTGGTGTTTGATGTTGGTGTCGGCGTTGGTACCTATGTTTGGTGTTGGTGTGGGAGTTGGCGTTAGTGTTCGGTGCTGGTGTTGGCGTTGGTGTTGGTGCTGGCGTGGGAGTTGATGCTTGCGCTTTTTGTCGGTGTTGGTGTTGGGTGTTGATGCTGATATTGGTGTTGGTGTAGGGGGCGGTGTTGGTGTTTGTACTTGATGTTGGTGTCGGAGTTGTTGTTGTTTGGTGCTTGTGTTTGTGTTGGTTTTGATGGTGAGTGCTGATAGTGTTGGTGTTGGTGTTAGTGTTTGGTGTCGGTGTTGGTGTTGGTGTCGGTGTTGGTGTCGGGATTGCTGTTGCTGGTTTTTGTGTTGGTGTCGGTGTTGGTGTTGGTGTTGACCGGGGGCGGTGGTGTTGATGGTGATATAGGTGTGGGCGTGAATTGTGTGCAAGTATACGGGTTGATGGCCATCTTGGCCTTGATGTGGTGTCATTTTGTCTTGTTTTTAGTTTATTGTCAACTCACGCACAACCCACGCCACGCAAGACAAGGTAAAAGGCCATCGCCGCGTGGTAAAAGCCTAGGCCTCGTTTAAACGAGTGACGCATTTTTACTTAAATGTTAACGCTATATATGATGCCTCGTGTATCTCTCAATTGCTTCACGTGGGGACCTTACGACATCGATCTTGTTTTTTTTTGTTTTGTTTAATCCTGCTCGATTTCGTCTCGTTTCGTTTCGTTTCGTTTCGCTTCGGTATCCCCCCTCTTGTCGTGGACGCTTGCTTGCGTGCTTGCGTGCTTGCTTGGGGGCGGTGGTGGTGGTGGTGGTGGTGGCGACGGCAGGACGTCCATAGCGACGACGAGGAGATGACGGAGGACGGGTGGGAGGGGCGCCGCAGCAACAGCTTTGGCAGTGACAGCAGCTTGTCCACTGTTATGGACGCCGCTGTGACCTCGGAGAGGAACGATCTGGCGGCGCAGGTGGGGTTTCCTACCAAATGATTTCGCCGCACCTGTGAAGGGGGCGGGGACGGGGAGTGACTTTCTGGGGCATTGGTTTTTCCCCCATCCGTCGGTAGGCGCTCGTTCGCTGACACTGCTCGGTGGTGGGTGTGCGCGGTGCCCTCTGGTGGAGGTGTACTCGTCTGGTCATGCATGGCCGTAGCCGCATGCCCATAGACCCAGGGGGGAGGGAGGGGGGGGGTTATCTCTCTCCTCTGTTCCTTCACTGCGCACGCTTCGTGGCCCGTGTTTTTGCGTGGTTCCGCTGCTCTAGTTTTTGTCGACGAGGGGTTACACTGGAGGGAAGAAAAATCGAAACAAAATATTCATATTGCATCGCGAGCGAGCGATCGATCGGCTTGAAAGAAAAAAAAACTCAATTAGTTGACGTTTTTACCTCGGCGGTGGCTGTCGTTTTTTGCTCATTCTAACGTTGTCAAGGTATGTCTCGTGTGTACCCAGAGGAGCACAGCACATTGCGCTCCCCCTCTTTCTGCCCTTATTACTCGCCGTCGTGTTTCGCGGTACGGTACGCACCGTACACAGCGTTTTGAGAGACGCGTGCTACATGTTACGATAGAGGTGTCCCATTTTTTTGCCTTCAGAGGGTCCCCACTTGAGCTCTATACTAATACTTCGGTAGGAAGTCATTAATTAGTAAGTCACCCAAGAACTTTTTCTTTTTTTTTTGGAGGAAAAAAAAATTTGCTACGCGACGAACAACCCCACATGGCCTATCTTATCATATCATACGTGTAAAGTGAAACATATTGCGACACAAGAATGAAGAAATTGTGGACGATTGTGGGTTAAGAATCCCCGGTCATTCAGAAATCGTTGTATCATATTATATGTGTCAATGTATGTATGTATGTATGTATGTATGTATGTATGTATGTATGTATGTATGTATGTATGTATGTATGTATGTATGTATGTATGTATGTATGTATGTATATATGTATGTATGTATGTATGTATGTATGTATGTATGATACGCGCTACATACGGCTGCTGTGCTTGCTGTGTGGCGCTAAAATCGCCTCGTAACCGTCGTCTCGGGCGCTTGCTGCCTTTTTTTCATTCGTTTGTCTGGGGGCTTGGGTCGTGGGGGCGTGGGCGTCGTCGGTGAAAAACGGCGACCCCTTTCCACCCTTTGCAGCTGGACCTGTTCGATACGGTGATGAACGAGGACAGGAAGGACGCGTTCGCGACGGGGTTGGCGGACGAGGAAGATGGCGAGATTGGCGGAGGCCCGCCCGACCACGCTGCCGTGATATCGATGCGGTCCGTGATGGGTACCCTGGAGAACGAGGAGATGCGGGGCGTGGTGGAGGTGATCGCGGCGAACATGGAGAAGATGGTTACCGCCGGCTGCAACGAAAAGGCGCTGCAGCACTGGAAGAAGATCAGGTATACCGATCTGTAATGAGGATGTTTTTGCCGCAAGTAGTTTTTTCGGAGATTTTGTTTTTTCCCGCGATGGTGCGTTGATAGCATGCGCATGGACATGTACCGTTGTTGTTGGTGGTGGTGGTGGTGTTGGTGGTGTTGGTGGTGTTGGTGGTGGTGGCGGCGGTGGTGGTAGTGTTGTTGATGTTGTTGTTGTTGTTGTTGTTGTTGTTGTTGTTGTTGTTGTTGTTGTTGCTGTTGTTGTTGTTTGTTGCCTGTTGTTTGTTGTTTGTTGTTTGTTGTTTGTTGTTTGTTGTTTGTTGGTGGTGGTGGTGGTGGTGGTGGTAGTGGCGGTGTTGGTGCTGCTGCTGTCGGGGGTGGTGTTGGCAAAGATGTTGCCGGCGTTGGTTGCATGCATTGGTTTCTGTTGTTTCTGTTATATTGCGTTTTGTTGTTACTAATAGTTGTCGTATTGTCCCTTTTCCGTCATTTCTACGTACCACCTCTAATATCCTTCACTCCTCTTCCCTCTCCGCACCTCCCCCATCCACCCCTCGCTGCTGAACTCTGCTGTCTGTCCCGGCGTATCGTACCACTCTCACACGTTCAGGGACTTGACCTCCTCAGCGTTAAAGGACACCGTGCACGATGTGTTTATGGACAGCGACGACGACGACGAGGATGACAACAACAACAAAGGGCGCCCCACCGCCCCTCCCCCCTCGCCCCAACTTGCCCCCTCCTCCTTATCAAAACGGAGGGCCCGTTCCCCCCCCGCCCCCGCCCCTACCCGGAGGGCTGGTGGTCGGTCGCGGTGCACCGGTGCCTCCGCCGATGCCGCCCCCGCTTCCCGGTCTTGCTGGAGGCGTTCCGCCGCCCATGCCTCCCCCGATGCCGCCCCCGCTCCCCGTAGGTGTTGGCAGAGGCGTGCCCATGCCGCCGCCCCTGCCGATGGGGGGAGCGGGTCCTCCGATGCCACCCCCGCTTCCCGGCATGGGGGGCCCGCCGAGGCCACCCCCGCTTCCTGGGTTGCCGTTGCCTCCCCCGCTGCCTCTGGGAGGAGCCGGGGGTTTGCCAAGGGCACCGCCACCCCCGGTGGGGTTGCCGGGGTTGATGCCGAGGGGCCCGGCGCCGCCGGCGATGCCGGTTCGGCCGAAGGGGCCGAAGAGGAGGCCAGTCCATTGGGACAAGATTGCGCCGACGAAGCTGGAGGAGACGGTGTTCAACGACATCGACCCCAGCTCGGTCGTGAGTTTTTTTTGTTTGTTTCTAGCGTGTTGGGGTGGGGTTTATTTTTTCATGTGTTTTGGTTGTGTTTTTGTTGTTGTTCTGGATGTATTTTTGTGTTTTGCGTTTTTTTTTTTTGCTTTTTTGTTGTATGTGTTTTTGTTGTGTTTTGTGTTTTCGTGTTTTTCGTGTTTTCGTGTTTTTGTGTTTTTGTGTTTTTGTGTTTTTGTGTTTTTGTGTTTTTGTGTTTTATCTTCCATGTTTCTTTTTTTGTGTGCTATTTGGTGGCGTTGGTGCATGTTTTGTACCAGGTAGTCAGTTATTTTGTCCCTGCAGATGAGCAGAGCATTCTAGTGCTAGATGCGAGCGTTTTCCTTTTAGGGGAGGCGGTGGTGACGTAGGGTTGGGGGGGACAGGGGGCGGTTCACGCACGCTCTCTATATACGAGGTACTTGCTTCTTCTTTTTCTGCTGCTACTGCTGCTGTTACTGCTGCTGCTTGTGTTGCTATACGTCGTATGTTTTCTTGCACTTCGTATATATATACCTGGTATCACAATAGGTTGTTTCGTTCATTTTTTGCGGTCGGGTCTCCATCCCCCCCCCCCCCCCCCCCCCCCCCCCCCCCCCCCCCCCTCTTTCCGCACTTCCCTTCGCCGCCCATGCCCCCCGACGATCCTAACGGACACTGCATATCCATGTTGAGTACGTAGTACCGCCTATTAATACTAAAACCTGTCTGCACACGCATATCATACCTGTCTGCAGGATCTTCCAACGGCTCTATTGGCGGAGGCGTTCGCGGAGAAGCCCAAGGAGAAGAAGACGGACGCCAAGGGCGACGCAAAGGGCGCGGGGGAGGCCGAAGCGGCCGCTGCGGCGGCAGCGGCCGCGAAGAAGAAGAAGGCATCGGAGAAAGTGGAGCTGCTTGACGGGAAAACGCTGCGCAACAACGGCATCGTCTTCAAGCGGTTCCGGTGAGAGCGTGATTTTTTTGTTTCTGCTTTTTTTATCTGCTTTTTTCTGGGTTTTTCCTGTTTTTGGGAGAGGTCTGCCCTTTTTGTTGTTGTTGTTGTTGTTGTTGTTGGTGGTGGTGGGGGTGTTGGTGGGGGTGTTGGTGGGGGTGTTGGTGTTGGTGTTGCTGCTGCTGGTGGTGCTGGTGGTGGTGTCTTTGTTGTTGTTGTTGCTGTTGTTGTTGCTGTTGCTGTTGTTGTTGTTGGTGATATTTGTTTGTTTGCCGCTCTTTTTTCCCGCAGAACAACTACGATACTTGTATGTTCCCCCCCCACCAGCACACGCAGTTTTGACGACAGCTTCTGATATCCGCCAACTTCGCGACTATTTTTCTCTTCTTTTTTTTTTTCTTCTTTTTTTTTTCATCCCATTTATCATTTCCGCCCTTCTTTTCTCTCTTCTCTACTCTTAGTCGTAACTCAGATCCGGGGTCACAAAGTAGGCTCTTCTCCTACAGTACCTCCCCACTACGGTACGACGTGGCTTGCATTTTTCATCGCGGTTAGATCTCAGCACGTTCTTCCCTCGTCACCTCTTGGTCGAAGTATGCCTACCCACGCTATAGTAGGCGCTCTCGACAGTTGGTTAGTGTCATTTTGAGAATAATACTCTTTAGTCCTACTGTAATTCAGATCCGGGGTCACAAAGTAGGCTCTTCTCCCTCCTCCCCGCTACGGTACGACGTGCCTTGCATTTTTTATCGCGATTCGATTTCAGCACTTTCTTCCCTCGTCGACTGTTGGTCGAATTTTGCCTATCCACGCTATAATAGGCGATCTCGACAGTTAGTTGGTGTCATTTTGAGAAAAAAAAAATCTCCATACATACGGAGACTCGAACCCCTGACTTCAACCCGAGCATTCTTCGTGGTTATAACTGTTAGACCACCGGGGCGACCGGCTCTTCTGGTAAAATAGCAAAAACGTTTTCCAATTGGCCGTATATGTGTAGTATGGATGTTTCGACTTGCCAAAGTAGCCATGGTTTGGCGAAGTTGCTCTTTTGGGTGTATCCCCTATATACAAGGCCGTTCGTTGGCACATACATACATTTATGGAAGTTTTTTTATTTGCTGTTTCGAATATTACGGGAGCGGGGGGGAGGGGCTATATAGTAAATAGGATTTACGGTACAGACAAAAACGTATACATTTCCCTATTTTTGCTAACAATATTCGGTCCTGTTTACTATGGCCACCCGTAGCAGCGATCCGAGACCGATCACCAACAAACAATATTGATAGCGTGTGTTTTGTACTTGGTTTTAGTGTCGTACCTGTTTTTGGCACCAAAGTGACCAGGTATACCTGATTTTGGCTAAAACCCATATCGAAAGCCTGGTTCTGAACACTTAAGTATGTGCGCCGTACTGTACGCTTGCTACCCGCAGGACCAAACCAGAAGACGTGAGAGACGCGCTGGTGGCCATGGACCTGTCGAAGTTCGACATGGACAAGCTCATCGCGCTCCGCGGCATATCTCCCAACATGGAGGACCTGGCCAAGCTCAAGGAATACCACGATGACCTCAGCAAGCTTGACGAGGTGAGAGCTGTTGAATTGTGCAACTTCCACCGAGTAGTTGGGATTGTGGCTTTGTAGTGTCAACAAGTTGTGGTGGTGGTGGTCGTGGTTGTGGTCGTGTGTGTTGGTGGTGGTTCTAATGGTGCTGGTGTGTGGTGCTGGTGGTGCTGGTGTCGGTGTTGGTGGAGGTGTTGGTGTGTTGTTGTTGCTCGTGGTGGTGGTGGTGGTGGTGTAGTTCGGTTGTTTTTGACGGGTGGGCTCTTGTCATAATCGTGATCATATGCCCGTTTAGTTTGCCGATGGTACCCGTGTGTAAGCTGATCTATTGCATGCTAGACATGGCCCGTAGTAGACGTACGAACACAGAAAAAGGGCGTTTATTGTTTTCTTTGGGCCCTCCCTCCCTCCCTCCCTCCCTCCCTTCCTCCCTTCCTCCCCCCCCCAACCACCCTCCCCTCCCCACCCCTCCCCACCCCTTTTTTTTTGCGTTTTTGTTTTTACACAGGTGTCCCTTTTCATGGTCCTAACCGCCCGCATCCCGCGCTACCAGGCGCGGCTTGACTGCGCCCTGTTCATGAGCGGATTCGGTAACGATGCCACATTCCTCAGCGAAAAGCTGGCCCTCGTCAGCGAGGCCGTGGAAGAGGTGGTGGACTCCAAGCGGCTGAAGCGGCTTATTGAGGTCGTGTTGGCGATGGGCAACTACCTCAACGAGGGCACGCGGAACGGGGAGGCGAAGGCGATCAAGCTTGCCTCGCTCCTCAAGCTGAACACCGTCAAGTGAGTGAGGATGCGCGGGGGCGGGGGCGGGGGTGTGCTCATGTCTTGCATGGCCGTAGTAATATGGGGGGAGGGGTGTACTCATGTCGTGCACGGCCGTAGTCGTATGACCATAGACCCCTCGCATCCCTACAATGACGGGACGGAGCACGTTGGGTTTTCACCAACCAGGCAGACATTGCTACTGTAGCACCAAGCGTGTATGGAGGGGGAGGTGTACTCATGTCATGCATGGCCGTAGTCGTATGACCATAGGCCCTCGCATCCGTAGTAATAGGGGGGGGGGGGGATCATTTGTTGTTTGCCTAACGAGTAGTCATGTTACCGTTGACC
Organism: Saccharina japonica; assembly: GCA_008828725.1. Taxonomy (NCBI): domain Eukaryota; class Phaeophyceae; order Laminariales; family Laminariaceae; genus Saccharina; species Saccharina japonica. The sequence continues at coordinate 118,085 of MEHQ01003458.1, forward strand.
ACGCGCCCCTTTCAAGGCAAAATTCCGTTCCTGCTCCTAATGGAGACATCATGGCGCTCAATACGTTGTTTTCAAATAGTATGGGGGGATGCATGTACGCGTATTCATGTTAGGCATTGACCGTGGCCGTATGGCGAAGGGGAGGCGTACTCACGTGACATTTGCCTTGCGAGTAGTCATTTGACCATTGCCCACGCACCCCTTTCTAGATGGAGCACCGTTCGTACTCTTAACAGAGACGCCTTCCACATTTGGGTGTGCTCATTACGTTTTTCCAATCTATTACGGGGGGGGGTTTCCTCATATCATGCATGGCCGAGTCGTATAGGGAGGGGGGAGCGTACTCCTTTGTTGTTTGCCTTAGTCATTTAAACCATTGACCACGCGTCCCTTTCGTGACGGAGTACCATTCCTACCACCGTTCCTACTCCTAATACGTAGGGGCAGCTTCAACGTGTGGGGCGCTCGTTACGTGTTTTCCATATATATGTCGTATTGCATTTAAAATGGGTTGCTTCTGTTATATCCGTCGCCTGTCGTGCCTTCTGTGGCGACAGCCTTATCTCCGAGGATAGCGAGCGATCGTTTTCTCGCTATCATACTCTCTACATAGTGTGCAAAACTTGTTCATGCCGGCCTTGAGTCGTTGTGTGGCGTGCTCAATGGTCGTATCGTAAAAAGGCTGCTGTGTTCTCGTCGCTGTTGCTCTGCTGCTGCTGCTGCTGCTGCTGCTGCCGTGGCTATAAGTGCCACTATTTATACTACTTGTACTGCCATGTGGCCGACGTATTGACCTGAATTGTCCCGGCTATTATTTCAGGACCATGGACAGAAAGAAGACACTGCTCCACGTGCTGATGAGCTGGGCCGAAGACACCGAGCCCGACATGCTGCTCCTGGACATGGACCTTGTGCACTCCCCCGAGGCCTCGCAGTGGAGTCTCACCGACCTCAACCAGCAGGTGAAGGAAGAACCGCGCGGGGTTTGCGATTGTCTGGGATTCAGGGGGAGGGGGGGGGGGGGCGTACTCATTTGTTGCTCGCCTTAGTCATTTGACCATTGACCACGCATCCCTTTCGAGACGAAGGGGGGGGGGGTACTCATGTCGTGCACGGCTGTAGTAATATGACCATAGACCCTCGCATCCCTACAATGCCGGGACGGAGCACGTTGGGTTTTCACCAACCAGGCAGACATTGCTTGCACCAAGCGCGAGGCGCCGGAGGGGTTATGTTTCTTGTTTATGTTTCTAGGGGAGTTGTAGGGAGAGGAGGCTGTAGATGACCGTCAGTTAGTGGAACGAGGCAGAGCTTTGTTTATAATTTAACGTTTGTTTTTGGGTTTTCATGGAGAGAGACAGAGCTCACACAGAGCGAGACCACACTCTCTGTGTATTGTGGAGGTATATGATAGGAACCGAGCGGCCATGTCAGATAGGTTGCTTGTCGGGGCTGGGGCCGGGGGGGGGGGGGGGCTTTTTTGGGGTTATTTGTTTGGTTGGGTGTGTATTTTTTCATGTACAGGAAATATGATGGCCGCCGACATAAAGTTATGTATTGTTTTTAACAAATTTGGTCGAGAATGTAAGCCCCGTTTAGACTCTGATATGAGTATAAAGTGGTGATTCAATTTACAGCCAGAGTGATAGTTACTCGTAGTACACACATCAGGGGTCCCCCCAGTAAGGTGGTGGTGTGCGAGAGCAGCAATATGACCGTCTTATTGGGGGAAGCCGCCTTATTCATTCCAGAGTATGATTGCAGTTCCCCAGTGGCGCCAAGCGATTTTGACCGCCTTGTATCGGGATACCGCCTTACGGGGGGGGTACTCCTGCCGTATGCCACTCTTGTACGGAAATATAAGCACCTATTGGTATTTGCATTTCACAACCAAACGGGCCTTATAGTATCGGACAAAGCGGATACTTGATTAATATCAGGGAAAGTTTTTTTTCTTCTTCAGCCCGCTTGAGAGTTTTCTTTAAATAGATACATCGTATTCCTACGGAAACGCCTGACTATTTATTTACTACCTGGTATACAATACTGCTGTACCGGGATCAAAAGTCACCTCTACTGAGCTTTGGCACATGACTCGTATAGATATACAGAGAGTGCATTCTTGACACATGGCTGAGGTCGTAGAGGTGAGATTATTATTTTCGGAGGTTCTTGCCTTGAGGAGCTCTATACTGTAAGCAAGTCATTAGTGAGTCACCCCAAAAAAATGACTTTTGAGAAAAACGAAAGCGCAACCGGATGAAAAATATCGAAAAAGGCCTACTAATACTAATACTGTAGACAAAGCATCATGTTGCTAGAAAAAGAGTGAAGCTCCGACATTTTGGATTATATAACCCATTCAGAACTGAACCAAATCATCCCACACTAATTCCAAGTAGTTTGTCCCCAAAATCGTGGGACCAGTTCTTAAGGGCCCGTATTAACGAGTATAAAATAAATTCAATTTGGAAAAATAAAAATAAAAATTCGCTTTTCATTGGTCAACACACGCACCAGCACCAAAGATTAGGATCTTGGGGCATCATATTTGGTGCTGGCGCGTGTGTTGACCAATTAGGATCTTGGGGTATAATATTTGGTGCTGGTGCGTGTGTTGACCAATGAAAAGCGAATTTGAATTTTATTTTTTCCAAATTGTTTTTTTTTTCTTCGTCAAAACGGGCCCTAAGGGGTTAACCCATTCAGAACTGAAACAAAATGTCCCACACTAATTCCAAGTAGTTTGTCCCCAAATTCGTGGGACCAGTTCTTACGGGGTTGAGGAGCCCCGCCATTCAGAAACTATTTTTAGCCAAAAAAAGGTATACCTCTATCATACATACATAGCACGCGTCGTGAGGAAGCCCACCTGGCCGTAAGAACACACGGTCGAACGCAATCGAACCGGGCTCACATCGTCCTCAGGGGAGAGTCTCGCCCAATCCTTTAACACGTCAGCTGTGAGCTATTTTGTTTGTTGTGTGTGTTTAAGGGCAGGGAAACGCGGGTGCGGTGCTATTGTAGTAATAGTTGGTTGTGAAGGGGAGGGTCGCGTTCGGAATGCGGTGCGGTATATGCCTAATCGGGTCGATTGATTGATTGTTTGATTGATTGATTGTTTGGTTGATTGATTGATTTGATTGATTGATTGGATGATTGATTTGATTGATTTGATTGATTTGATTGGTTGATTGATTTGTTATTACTCGGTTGATTGATTGGTTGGTTTGATTGATTGGTTTGATTTGATTGGTTGATTTGATTGATTGGTTTGGTTTGATTGGTTGATTTGATTGATTTGGTTGATTGATTGATTTGATTGAATGGTCGATTGGTTGAATGATTAGATGGTTGGTTAGTTGATTGATTGAGTTGTTGATTGATTGGTCGAGTGGGTGGTTGATTGTAAGAGATGATTGGTTGAGTGATTGGTTGATTGGTTGGTTGGTTAATTGTTTGATTGCTTATATTTGATTGATCGATTGAGTGCTTGATTGGTTGAATGATGGATTGATTGATTGATGGGTTGATTGATTGACTTATTTATTGATTATTTGATTGATTGATTGTAACCGCGTGATTGTTGACGGTTGATGTTGGCGTTGGCTCGAACCTGCACTGCACGCAGGTGACCCAGCTGTCGAAAGGATTCACGCACATGGAGGCCCAGCTCAAGCTGGCCAAGGGAGGCGTGACCAAACTGGAGGGGGACAAGTTCGCGGAGGTGGTGGAGCCGTTTTTCAACGGTGCCAAGGTGCGACATCAAGATTGTGGCTGGGCGATTTTGGCCGGTTTTTGCGACGGGTGCAAATGAACGCCATTTTGCGAAATCTCCTATTTTTTCTTTTGCTGTTGCGTTTTTTTCTTTCTTTTTTTTTCTCGTCACTTTTCGTTTCGAGCTCAACTCCTATGTCAGAGGTTTTTCGTATCGTTTTTCGTTTCGCGTTTCGTTTCGTTCCGTTCCGATGTGTAAATCATTTTTTCTTCCTTCGTTTCTTCCTGTTTTCTTGTTTTTTTTTTTCATTATTGTCCCGCACGCGCTGCAAAAAAAAGGACCGGATGGCGTCGCTGGAGGCAGACTACGAGCGGGTGGCGGCGAGCTACAACGCAGCGGCGAAGAGGTTTGGGGAGGACCCGACCAAGGTCCCCAGCGGAGACTTCTTTGCGCTGGTGTCGGTAAGGTTTATGCACGGTAGGATTGCTGTCAAGGAAGCGTAATAGGCGGTCGGAGTACATTTCGTGACCAGATGGTAGTGCCAAAAGCCCTCCCTGGTTTAATTCTGCATGCCCACCATGAATGACCATGTGCTATCAGGAGGACACCTTGGTATTCCGACCGACTTATGACAAAATCTGCCAAAAATTACTGATGGGGGGGGGGGGGGGGGTGTACTCATCGCGTGCACGGCCGTAGTCATATGACCATAGACCCTCGCATCCCTACAATGCCGGGACGGAGCACGTTGGGTTTTCACCAACCAGGCAGACATTGCTTGCACCAAGCGCGAAGCGCCGTGAGGTATTGGGCGAGTCGCATGGAGGGTGAGCTGCATCCTGCTAAGAACCGCCTCTGAGGCGGACTTGCATATGGACGACAGCTTCAATGAGTTAATTTAATTTCTGGTGTGGCCACTTCCGGAGACAGCAATGGGTTTTACTATGTAACTGCCTCGCGGATGCCTTACCATATTAACACTACGTGATACGACCATTCCCCTTGTGCGGACAAAGGTTCTCCACCCCGCACAAATGATCTACTCGACCGCCAGCTTTGGTGACCGCCAAAAAAAAAAAAAAAAACGGCAGCCCTGGTTGTCTAGCTCACGCAGCGAGTGGCGTGTTTTACAGCGTCGTTGCCAACCGACGCCAACCCAACCTATAAATATATATATATGGGGGGGGGTACTCATTATTCATGCATGGCCGTAGTCGTATGACCATAGACCTCGCATCCCTACAATGCCGGCACGGAGCATGTCGGGTTTTCACCGACCAGGCAGACATTGCTAGAGCACCAAGCGCGAGAAGCGCGGTGAGGTGTTAGGCGAGTCGCATGAGAGGGTGAGCTGCATCCTACTAAAAACCGCTTGTGAGGCGGACTTGTGTATGGATGACAGCTTCAACGAGTTAAATTTAATTTCCGGTGTGGCACACTTCTAGAGACAGCAATGGGAGTACTATGTAGCTGCCTTGTGGGTGCCTCACCATAAACACTACGTGATACGATCGTTCCCATTGTGCGGAGTAAAGGTTCTCCACCCCGCACAAATTATATAATATAACTAGGCCGCCATCTGTGATTGACCGCCAAAAAATATATTAAAAAACGGTACCCTGGTGATCTAGCTCATGTAGTAAGCGGCATGTTTTACAGTGTCGTTGCCAACCGACGCCAACCCAACCTATACATGATACAGGGGGGAGGGGGAGGGGGGTAGAACATATCATTACGGTAAATACATTATCTAGATAATCTGGATCGTGATTTTTCCCGGTGTGTAGTTTTGTTTGTTTTGTTTGTTGGCGGGTGGGTGTGTAACGAGTGTTTTTGTCCCCCGTTTTCTTCTTCGCGTTGCGTGTGTGTGTGCTGGCTCAGAATCTTCTGGACATGCTGGCCGTGGCCGTGAGGGAGAATGAGCTTGCCGCCAAAGCCGACGAGCGCCGTCGGAAGAGAGAGGCCCAGGAGAAGAAGAGGTGGGTCCGTTCGTTCGTTTCGTGCGTTCGTTCGTTCGTTCGTTTGTTCGTTCGTTTTTTCATTCGTTCTTTCGTTCGTTCGTTTGTTCGTTGGCTTTTTTGTTTGTCTGTTTTTTGTTTTTGTTTTATGAAAGAAACGTACAAACAGCAGCCGTCGACGTACAGGTTAACTGAGGGGTTTATTTCGAGATGCACCCGCATTAAAAACGCCACCATATTATGGTTTACATATACTAAGCAGCTCCCAGGGGCATACGGTATCACACCGGGGGATGAAATAGCACACACCCCTACGACGAACTTCAGAGCCGAGTTTCTTCAAAACCATGCCTCAGAGGGAGGGGGAACACAACGAAAATTGTGAGTTTTGAAAGGTATATTAATACGAAGCAATAGTCGAGACCTTGCCATAATAGACGCATCGCGGGGCGTTTGTTTGCACCTTACCCATTTATTTTTTAATTTAATTTAATTTAATTTATTTTTATATTATAAGTCAAAATCCCACGTGGTGATTGGTCATCAGTATTTGATGCCACTTCTCGATGCGTACATGGGAGCAGTACATAAGTTCCTCGTTATTTCGAGATCATTGTTGTTTTTACATCCCTTTCCGCATTTTGATCTTTCTCCCTCCCTAGTCGTAACTCAGATCCGGGGTCACAAAAGTAGGCTCCTCTCCCTCCTCCCCCACTACTATCAGATTTATAGCTGCATAGAGCATAGCTGCAGATTCCGAAGTTGGGTACCAACCACTCAATCGGTGGAAGTCACAGCTGACGTGTTGTGATAAACCTAGGGTCTATTAAGCCCTTTTTTTCTTCTTTTTTTCTTTTTTTTCCCATCCCTTTTATTATCTTCGCACTTCCGTCTTCCTCCCTCCCTAGTCGTAACTCAGATCCGGGGTCACAAAGTAGGCTCCTCTCCCTCCTCCCCCACTACGGTTCTTGCCTTGATTTTTATCGCGCAGAGGGTTCAGCCTTCCCAACGCTCGTCGATTTTCATCGAATTTTGCTAACTCACGCTCTCGCGCTTTCCGCTATTCAAGATATTTTTTGCAAGAAAAAACCCCTACGAGCATGCACTCGGCGGGGCTCGAACTCGCGATCTCGACGCTAACAGGCTTCGTGGTTACCTGCTAGCCCACCGGGGCGATGGTCCTCCGTAAATAGTCGTAACTCATATCGGGGGTCAGTAAGTAAGTAGGCTTTTCTCGTCCCTCACCCACTACGGTATATATCATATGTGCCTTTGCATTTTTTATATCGCGAGAAGATTTCAGCACTTTCTTCTTCCCTCTCGTCGACTCGCGTCGAATTCCCCTTATAACCCTTATAGGACTGGAGTCCCGTTATGGGGACAAATTACTTAGAATTAGAGTGGATTGTCCCCAAAACGGGTCTGCAGTTCTAAAAGGGTTAAGAACTGGTCCCCCTTTTTTGGGGGACAAACTACTTGGAATTAGTGTGGGATAATTTTTTCAGTTCTGAATGGGTTGGTTGAGAGAAGGCCAGCTTTCGAAATTCATCGGAGGGGGGAGGGGTGTCATACATTACCACCCGGGGTGATATAGGGTCCACAGAAGGATACCAAGGATACTACCCAATTACCCTGTGTGCTAAAACTATACCGCTGGTATATAGCAGTTACGTATTTCGTGGTGGATTTGTTTTGTTTTGTTTTTGTTCGGTTCAGGTTGTCTTGTTTTGTGTTGTTGGATAATTTTTGTGACCCTATGTTCTTCGATCGTTTGACATTTTTTTTGGGGAGGAGGGGTGCTTCTTGTTCCGGAGTGACGGTTGTTTTGACGGATTTGGATAGGTGTTCACAAAATTCGCTATGCTGCTGTGCGTGATACTCGTATGTAGGATGTGTTTTTTGTTGATTTGTTTAGGCGGCCGGTGGGGTGCAGGCGGGCCCTTCCTGTGCTGTGTGGGGCTGGCTTTTGGCTGCCTTGGCTAAGATGACGGACATTGTTCGCTGACTGGACTGCACTGGCTGGCTTGACCGAATTGACTGGCTTGACTGGCGTTGACTGTCTGGACTGACACACTTGCCTTTGCTTCGCTTACTTAAGTGACGTGTACTCCTGAGATATATATGACTGACTTGACTGACTTGACTGACTTGACTGACTTGACTGACTCGACTGACTTGACTGACTTGACTGACTTGACTGACTGCTGACTTGCGTGACTTGACTTGACTTACTTGACTTGACTTGACTGACTTGGCTGACTTGACTGAGTTGACTGAGTTGACTGACTTGACTGACTTGACTGACTTGACTTGACTTGACTTGACTGTCTTGACTTGACTTGCTTGACTTGACTTGACTTGCTTGACTTGACTTGACTTGCTTGACTTGACTTGACTGACTTGGCTTGATTTGACTGACTTGACTGACTTGACTGACTCGACTGACGTTGACACTCGACGGACGTCGACTGACTCGTCCGGCAGACGAGAAACCAAGGCGAAGAAAGAGCTGGACTCGAAGGCCTCCGACCCGCCCATGAAGAGATCCGGGCCCAGCACCAGGCGTGGCATTGGCGTCGACGGGAGGGGGAGTATGCGGAACGCGCGGAGTGCGAGAGGCGGAGGCATATCGCGCGACAGGGACTCGAAGAGGATTGGATCCTCCCGGAACGGGGCGGTGGACATCAACGATCTGCTGAAGGACAGGCGCAAGCTTATCGCGGTCGGGCCTGAGGAGAGCGAGTCAGACACCGACAGCGACTGGGACGATGAGGAGGGCGCGGTGAGTAGGTGGTGGTGGTGGTGGTGGTTGGTGATGTTTTTTTTGGTGTTTTTGTTTTTGGTGTTTGCTATTTTATTTTTGCTGCGACTATAGTTGCGTTTTCTTTTTCTTGGGAGGGCGGGTGGGGAAGCCGACTAAGAGAACCACGACACTTTTCAAGACAGTTACTGCGCTGATAGAGTCTTTAAGATAATGCGGTATTACCCCGGCTAACTTAAACTAGATATTACCGGCCAAGAGAGACCATGCATATACTAGCAATGTCAAAGTTAGGCGATCAGGGACGAATCGCCAGTTGGGCACCTTGTGTGATTCTTCGAACTATAGTATATAGCTTAACAGCGATCGAAATGTACACCCTTGTTTTGCGTCTCGACGTACGTTTGGCATACCTTCAGCCCTGTATATATTACCGGCTCTGGTATATTCATATGCGCCGGCGTCTCGCTCTCTCCTGCCTGTGCTATATTTACTGCCAGTCATGACGTGTACACGCCTTTCGGCTGCTTCATTCAACTCGCTTTCTTTCTTCGACGGCGTAGACTGCTACTGTTATACACGACAAGCCACCGTCACACGCTCTCGCTCACCCACTCCTACCGAGTTTTCCAGCGTCGATAACACGCAATCACACGTGACAACCCTACAATCAGACTAAGAAAATGTACATCCGAGAATTCACCTGATTCTAGAGCATACCTGACTCTAAGACCATCGTGACCGGAAGTTCGACACGGCAGACCCCTACATAAAGAAACAGAAAATCGGTCAGGCTTCTGATTCTTACTGTATTGCAAAAACAATAGTCGTCACAGGGATCGATAATGGACAGACCTAACTTCAAGAAATAGAGCCAGAACCTTCACACTCTGGCTGAGCTCGACACTGTCTCCATCATGGCCCGCTCGCCGAAGACTTTGACCGTCGGGAAGAGATAGGAGATCATCGACGGCTGCCGCCCCATACCGACTTCTGGTACGGTAGCGCCCAGCGATTTTCGCTGAAGAAGAGCAACGGTGAGGAGTGGGATGGAGTGGGAGAGGCGGGGGAAGCGGGGGGGGCGTGTACTCATATGTTATGTGCACGGCCGTAAGTCATTAGACCATAGACCTGCTCGCATGCCGCCTAACAATGCCGGGACGGAGGCGCGTTGGTTCACCACCAGCAACATTGCTTGCACCAACGCGAAAAACGCCGTGCAGCGTATTCGGGAGGGGGGGGGGGGAAGTCAGGGTAGGGCGAGTAAGGGGAGGTTCAATGGAGTAAGGGGGTCATAGACATAGAGTAGAGAGGGCGGAAATAAAAAGGTGGGGCTAGATGAAGACGAGTGGGGCGGGGGGGATTCATGTCGTGGCACGGCCGTAGTCGTAGCCAATAGACCCGTATCCCTAGATGCCGGACGGAGCAAGGGGGGGTACTCGATATTACACGCCGGTAGTCGTAGGCCATAGACCTCGCATCCCCGCACAATGTCGGACGGTTTGAGCACGTCGGTTTCACCGACGATCCAGGCAAAACATTTGCGAGCAACCAAGCGCGAAAGCGCCTTGGAGTGTTCGGGGAGTCGCTAAGAAGGTGGGGGGGCGGCGTGACGTAAATATGTTATGGCCATTATGCGGAAGTCATTTGAACCGATGACCTCGCACTTCCGACCGAGAAGCGGAGCACGTTCTCTACTGCCTGAATGGATGACACATGCCGTTCAAAAACATTTGGGTGGCTCATCACGTATTCCATGGGGGTGTAACTTCATATCCATAGCACAATTACATCAACATCTGAGCGCCGTAAGGCGAAAAGACAATAAAATAAAACAAAAAAAAGTACACCAAAATCTATGCGTGACATAAACCCGCGACAGGAACAGAAAACGAAACGAAGAAAAAAAATCATTGAAAAAAAAAAACGCACCGTTGCTCGTGGGAGTCTGTGAGCTGCTGATCTTCAGCCTGACATGACGGCCTCGTTAACAGATCCGGCGCGGTCTTCAACGCCGCTCGTATCTTCGCGTGAAGCTGCAACACACCATCAGAGCGCGCACCGAGAGGCGGCGAAAAGCGGGCGACAATGGGGCGGGGGGTATTCATTTTCATGCATGGCCGTATTTCGTATGAACCATAGCCCTCGCATCCCTACAATGCGGGACGGAGCACGTTGGGTTTTTTCAAAACTGGATCAGCAAGACATCATGGTAAGGCAACCAAACGCGAAAGACCTGAGTCTGTTGGACGAGTCGCATGAAAGGTTGAGTTGCACCCTAACTCAGAAAAAAAACACACACACACACTTTAGGTAATATACTGACGTGCGTATAAAAAAACCCACAAAGCAGACAGCACCGCGCCGCACAATTCGGTACAGTACATGACACTAAACTCAATAGAATTGAACCGTTTTCGCACTAAAACGCGCACACGCATAACTAAAAAATCATCACTGATCCATGGACAAGCAACACATACCCCCCCCCCCCCTCCGCCCCGCCCTAATCCTCTCAGGCTCAACTGGCACTCTTCCAAAGGCAGATGCCGCGCCTCCCTCCTTCAAACACCGTCTATCGTATTCGTTTTCGTTAAGGCACGGCCGCAAAAAGCGACTAACACAACGGATTTCGACCGAGCAATACCATGGGTTAAACCGTGAACGCCGCCTGCCCCCTCGTCTCTCCCTCCACAGTGACCTTCCCTCCCCCTCCCTCCTCTGCCTCCCATGCTTCTCACCCTGCCCGACCGCCCGGTCACCGTTACGCGGCGGAGGCATAAACTTCCCG
>MEHQ01003458.1:131330-174586 GCA_008828725.1 Saccharina japonica
GGGGGGGGGGGGCGGGGGTGGGAGGCCCCTTGTGTCGAGACAAGGCATGGGAGAGATAAGAGAGGGAAACTATTGTGGTGTGCGCCGGGAAAACCTGGCCTGGTTTATTGTCCTTTGACAGCCGAGGATGTATTTTTTTTCGTTTTTGTTTAGTAGTTGGAAGGCTTGATTGACAGCCGAGGAATTAAGTTTTTGTTTACTTGGAAGGCGAGGAGAGGTTGGGAAGGGGCTGGGGGGGGGGGGGGGGGGGGGGTTTGTTATGCGTGTGCGGTTTTAGTGCGAAAACGGTTCAATTCTATGAGTAGTGTCATGTACTGTACCCGAATGTGGGCGCGGTTGTTTGTGTTTTTTTTTACGCACGTACGTATATACCTAAAGTGTGTGTGTGTGTTTTTTTTCTGAGTAGGGTGCAACTCACCCTTCATGCGACTCGCCCAACACCTCACGGCGTTTCGCGTTTGGTGCTACCAATGTCTGCTTGATCCGTGAAAACCCAACGTGCTCCGTCCCGGCATTGTAGGGATGCGAGGGCCTATGGTCATACGACTACGGCCATGCATGAAAATGAAGTACGGGGGGGGGGGGGGGTGGTTTGGGTTTGGGTCGGTCTGGCTTGGGGGTTGGCTCAGCTTGGGTTGGGTTGGTTTTGGGGATGGGCCAGTTCGGTTCGGTCGGGAAGGTGTTGTTGCTGCTGCTGCTGCTGCTGCTGCTGCTGCTGCTGCTGCTGCTGCTGCTTGCGTTTTGCTTCTGTTGCTGCTTGCGTTTTGCTTCTGCTTCTGCTGCTGCTGCTGCGTTTTGCTTCTGCTGCTGCTGCTTCTTCTTCTGCTGCTGCTGCGTTTTGCTGCTGCTGCTGCCGCCGCCCCCGCTGTCGAATTTTCTGTCTCGTGTACCTCCGTCGCGTGCAGAGGTAGCGAGGCAAGTGAAAATCGTTTTTTTTTTAAATCCCCCGCCGCCGATGCCGCCCGTATGAATTACGTACATCTACGCGGTTTTTGGAAGTAGTCGCAGGGGGGTGGTCTTCCAATCGCGTGGAAGTAATCGCGCCGGGAGGGGGGGGGGGGGGGGGGGGGGGGGAAAACAACCCCCCCCCCCCCCCCCCCCTTTTGTGGGGGGGGGGGGGGGGGGGGGAAAACAACCCCCCCCCCCCCCCCCCCCTTTTGTGGGGGGGGGGGGGGGGGGGGGAAAACAACCCCCCCCCCCCCCCCCCCCTTTTGTGGGGGGGGGGGGGGGGGGGGGAAAACAACCCCCCCCCCCCCCCCCCCCTTTTGTGGGGGGGGGGGGGGGGGGGGGAAAACAACCCCCCCCCCCCCCCCCCCCCCCGTTGTTGGTGTGTGCTTTTGCTGGCCGCCAGGGAGAGCGGCTTATCTTAGATGTTTTTTGTACCTGTTTGTGTGTGTCGAGAGCCTGTTGATGTTGCTGGATGGATAGCTACTTCGAATGCTACGCAGGCGCTGGGAGGAAGGGGGGGGGCGGGGTGTACTCGTGTGTCATGCATGGCCGTAGTCGTATGACCATAGACCCCCCCGCACCCCTACAATGTCGGGACGGAGGGAGGAGGGGGGGGGGCTACAGGCAGGTAGAGTAGCAGAGGGCGTCCGTTTTGCGTGGATTTGCACTGCTCAGAATAAAGTTTTGGTTGGGAATGTTGTTGTAGAGCCTGTCGAGGGATGTATGTGCGTGGCGGTAGAATAAGCACATGAGTAAGGACAAGAACAAAAAGAATGCGAACAAGATCGAGATTTTTTTTTTTTTTAAGGTCTTCGGGCTCGACCAAAGCTGCCGCCACAATACCCCAAGAGCGTGTGTTCAGGTAATTACGTGATGACTGCTGTGTTTTGTGTCGATTTGAAAAATACCGGGCACCGTCCGTACACGTTTTTACCGCTGCTGTCGGCTAGGGGCTGGTGACTGGGTACTGGGTATCCGCCCTACCCTACCTTACGGTACCTTGGCGTACCCTTACCCCTACCCTACCCCTACCCTACCCCTACCCCTACCTTACCCTTACTCTACCCTTACCCTACCCTTACCATACCCTACCCTACCCTACCCTACCCTACTCTACCCTACCCTACCCTACCCTACCCTACCCTACCCTACCCTACCCTGCGCATAGTGTGGCCCATGTCGCATTGTCTTCGCGCTCGACTGTGGCTCTGTGGTACCTGCTGCAGCCCCCACCCCCACCTCCACCCCTGGGTGTTTGGTTGCTACCGTGCTGTGTGCCTGTACGAGTAGCGCTTGTGAGCGTGCTTTTGTGTGCGAATAACCGGGGTGTAGTATTAATAGTACGTATGTATATGTGTGCATAGTCTACTTCAGCAGCAGCAGTACTTTGCGTTGGGGGGGGGGGGGGGGGGGGCTCGGTGATGGGGCGGCAGCCGTCGATGACCCGGCAAAAGTCTTCGGCGAGCCCGGCCATGATGAGACAGGTGTCGGCTGTGCGCCAGGCGTCCAACCTTCGCGCCATGTCGGCCATCAGGCAGGCTTCCATCGTCCAGAGGGGAGGCGTCAACAGGAATCCGAGCACTCTCAGGGTGAGCGGTCGGTAGGAGGGGAGGGGGAGGGGCTGTATAACAGTAGCAGTAGCAGTAATAGCAGTATCATGAGTGGCAGTAAATATAGCAGCAGCGGCAATGAATATACCAGCAGCGGTAATAAATACCAGGTATAGCAGCGGCGGTAATAAATAGAGTAGCAGCGGTAATAAGTATAGCAGCAGCGGTGATAAATATAGCAGTAGCAGCAGCGGGACAGCTCAGTGCCAAGGCGTTTATGGTATTTTGTTGTTTTTGCCCCGCAACAATAACAGGCCGCCCCTCTCTCTCTCTCTACATCTACGTCCCTCATACGTAACAAGGTTTGTCCCTGTTTCCTTCCTCTTGTCTCTTCTACGTTTATCGCTATCCCTCCTTCCTCTCTTTTTTTTTTTCCATGTTTCCATGTAAATCTGCCCTTTTAATCTTGTTAAAAACCCGCGTCCCCCCTCCCCCTCCCCTCCCCTCCCCTCCCATTTGTGATTTTTTTTGTCTCGTCGTGGTCTCCTCTCAGCCCTCGAACGCGGGTGGTGGGATGGGCCGGATGGGGGGGCTGTCTACGAGCGGCCTCGACGGGCGCAGCCAGAGACAGGCCTCTGGTATCGACCGCAGCGGCCGGAGCACGCGAGGGGAGGCCGGGCGGAGCATGCGAGGGGAGGCCGACCCGCGTAAACAGTTCAAGACGCTCAAGTCTACCGCTTTCCTGGCGTGAAAAAAAAAAAAATGAAAAAATGAAAAAATCAAAACGGTTCACGTATGTAGTAAATCGGCGTGAAACAAAAGAAAAATCAAAACGGTTTAGTGAGTCGAGCGGCGCCGGATGGGGTGGGGTGGGGTGGGGGTTGGGGGGGGGGCGGGGGGGGGGGGGGGGGGGTGCGGGTGGTTTGGTTTGGGTCGGGTCTGGCTTGGGGGTTTGGCTCAGCTTGTTGGGGTTGGGAATTGTTGTGGGGATGGGCCAGTTCGGTTTCGGCTGCGGGAACGGGTCGTGTTTGCTGCTGCCCTGCCTGCTGCTGCCTGCTGCCTTGCTGCTGCTGTCTGCTGCTGCTTTTGCGTTTTGCCTTCTTGTTCTGCTTGCCGTTTGCTTCTGCCTCTCTGGCTGCTTGCTGCTGCGTTTTGCTTTCTGCTGCCTGCTGGCTTCTTCTTTCTGCTGTTTTACTGCCTGCGTTTTGGCTGCTGCTGCGTGCCGCCGCCCCGCCTGTCGGAATGTTTCTGATCTCGTGTACCCTCCGTCCGCGTGCCAGGGGTAGCGAATGGCAATCGTGAAAATCGTTTTTTTTTTTAATCCCCGCCGCCGATGACCGCCCGTATTGAATTACGTACATCTACGCGGTTTTTTGGAAGTAGTTCCAGCGGGGCTGGCTCTTCCACACCTCGCGTGGAAGCTATCGCGCCCGGGCGAGGGGGGGGCGGCGACGGTGTGGGAGCGCCCCTGTGCTGTCTGAGACAACCGGGCCATGGGCAGAGATAAGAGAGGCGAAACTATTTGTTTTGGTTGTGCGCCGCGGGAAAACCTTTGCCTGGTTTATTGTCTTTGACAGCCGAGGATGTATTTTTTTTCGTTGTTTGCTTTAGTAGTTGCGAAGCTTGATTGACAGCCCGAGGAATTAAGTTTTTGTTTACTTGGGGAGGCGAGGAGAGGTTGGGAGGGCTGGGGCGGGGAGCTGCGTATGGAGTTATCGACCCCCCCCCCCCCCCCGTTTGTCCTGGTTTTTGCTTTATTGTCTGGCCGCCAGGGAGAGCGTTCATCTTAGATGTTTTTTGTACCTGTCTTTTTACAAGGTTGTGTTGTCGAGAGCCTGTTTGATGTTGCCTGGCATGATAGAGCTACTTCGAATGCTACGGCAGGCGCCTGGCAGCGAAGGGGCGGGGGCGGGGGCGCGGGGCTGTTACTGTGATGTCATGGCATGGCCGTAGTCGTATGACCATAGACCCCCCGCACCCCTACAATGTCGGGCACGCAGCGAGGAGGGGTGAGTTTCCTCCACAGCGCCATGGACGCAGTAAGTAGCAGAGGGCCGTCCTGTTTTGGCCGCTGCGATTTGCCACGCTGCTCCAGAATAAAGTCTTTGCGGGTTGGGAATGTTGTTGTAGACCTGTCGAGGGACTTGTATGTTGCCGTTTCGGCTCTCTCAGGTCTTAGAATAAGCACTCATGAGTAAAGTGAGCAGAACAAAAGGAATGCGAACAAAGATCGCAGATTTTTTTTTTTTAGGTCTTCCGGCTGCAGGGACAGAAGCTGGGCCGCGCACAATACCCAAGAGCGTCAGGTGTTCAGGTAATTACGTGATGCACTGCCTGTGTTTTGTGCGATTTGAAAAATCGCGGCACCGGTTCGTACACGTGGTTGACCGCTGCTTGCTCCGGCCTAGGACAGAGCTGCGTTCGACTGGCGCGTTACTGGGGTATCGCCCTACCCTACCTTACGGTACCTTTGGCGCTTCCACCCTACCTACCCTACCCGCTTACCCTACCCTACCCTACCTTACCTTACTCTTATCCGCTTATCGGCCAATTACCCCTTAACCATACCGCTTACCCACCCTTGAGGCGCCTACCCTACTCTTACCCTACCTACCCTACCCTACCCTTACCCTACTGCGCTACCCTACCTGCGCATAGTTGGCCTCTCCATGTCGCATTTGTCTTTCCGCCGCTCGCACTGTGCTCTTGTTGCGTACCTGCTTGCAGCCCCCACCCCCACCTCCACCCCTGGTGCTGTTTTGGTTGCTACCGTGCCTGGCGTGTGCCTGCTATCGATTAGCCGCTTGTGCAGCGTGCTTTTGCTGTCGCGTATAGTAACCGGGGTGTGAGGCGGGTCGGATTTTAGGTTTCGGTTTTGTGTTTTTTTGTGTTGACAGGTTTTTAGCCTTCTTATCGAGTTGTCGTTTTTGTGCTGTATATTAATAGTTACGATATGTATATGTGTGCATAGTCTACTTCAGCCAGCAGACCAGTTAACTTTGCGGTGGTGGGTCGTGGGGGGGGGGGGTGCTGGCGGAGCACTCCTTTGCTTTATTATGCGCGCTTGGAGAGGGCGAGGGCTATGGAGCTTTTGGTGACGTCCGTGGGGGGTGAGGAGGCTTCTCTTACCACGGTAAATTGATTGTCGTAGTCATTTTGCACCATTATTTACACGCATCCCTTTCGGAGTCACGCAGGCCGGGTTTAGTGGGGGGGGGGCGGGGGAGGAAGATATTCGCGCAATGAGTCGTCGTTCGCGTTTTGTTTTTGCTCTTGTTTTGTTTTCTGTCGTACGACTTACTGACTGACTGACTGACTGTCTCATTGACTGACTGACTGACTGACCGACCGACTGACTGTCTCACTGACTGACTGACTGAGTGACTGACTGCCTGACTGACTGACTGACGGACTGATAGACTGACTGACTCGACTGACTCTCTGACCGACTGACTCGACTGACACACTCACCGACTGACTCGACTTGACTTGACTTGACTTGCTTGACTTGACTTGACTGACTTATAACGTTCGTGTCTTGGTTGTCGTACTTTAGTCTTGCCTTGTCTCTTTTATTTTTATTTTTTGTCTTCGTCAGTCAACCGATCCTTCTTTTAGAGAGTGGGATTATCCCTCTTCCCGCCCGCCCGTCCGTCCGTCCGCCCGCTCGTGCCTGTACGTACTCAGCACATGTTTTGATTTTTCAAGCTTTTCTTTTGTGTGTGTGTGTGTGTGTGTTTTTTTTTTTTCGGGCATGTACCGAAACTTGCTGGAATGCGCGTAGAGGAGGGTTGGGGTCATCAAGTCAAGTAACACGCCGCGGAAAAGCGCTGAAGGAAGGAAGAAGGCGCTTGCTTGAACGTTGAATGGAGCGTGTGTGCTGCAAGCGTAGTACGTAGTAACTCCATAAAACCAAAGGAGGGGCAAATTGTTGTCGGATACACTTCAGGTACAAGAAGCAATAATGACAGGGTAATTCCCCAGTCAGTCCACTGCTGGGTCCTCTGCGGTGGAAAGTATTAATCACGCCATAAAACGGTATACCGGGGTACTATACTCCATTTTACGGTATATAGGGGAAACCTGCCACATCAAAATGTCTTTAGGGTTTTCTATAACTAGGGATACGCCGAACTATGCCAGAGCGGGGCCGGTATAGTAGGGTATCTCTTCCATATTACCGGAAACTCCACTCTCGTCTGATCGAAAAACACTGTTCGTTCCCCCCCCTCCCCAAGTTCAGAAGCTCAAAAGCTATGCGCATCTATATCTGTTTTATCCAAACGAGCCATCACGGTTGACAGATCGCCATACACGCACGCACTAAGATATCGCCTAGGGAACAGCAGAGCAACGTACACATCGTTGGCTCTGCCCTACATCAGTCAGTAGATGTACTACTGCTGTAGTTCGAAACCTTTTTCTATTACTGTACGGGGAAAAACGTAGTACTCGTAGTCAGGACCAATTGTGCTTTGTTAAAATACTGTAATATATAGGTTTTTGTGTGCGTAATGGGTCCTGATTACTATATATATATTATTTTATTTTCCATCCCATTTATTATCTTCGCCCTTCCGTCTTTCTCCCTCCCTAGTCGTAACTCAGATCCGGGGTCACAAAGTAGGCTCCTCTCCCCCCCCCCACACTATACGATTCTTGCCTTGAATTTTATCGCGCAGAGGGTTCAGCCTTCCCAACGCTCGTCGATTTTCATCGAATTTTGCTAACTCACGCTGTCGCGCTTTCCGCTACGAAGTCAAGATATTTTTTAGCGAGAAAAAGTCCCTATGAGCATGCACTCGGGGGGGCTCGTACACGCGACCTTGACGCTGACAGGCTTCATGGTTACCTGCTAGCCCACCGGGGCGACTATGGTCCCCCTTTTAACCCCTTGAGAACTGGTCCCACTTATTTGAGAACAAGCTACTTGGAATTAGTGTGGGATTTTTTTTTCAGTTATGAATGGGCTAATAGATACGTAACCTCCCATTGTTTTTCGCGCAAGTCCAAAAAATGTGTCCGATTCAACTATATAATACTACTGGAGTAAACACCGCCGACGCTTAACTACCTACGACCATTGCGAAAGTCCAAAAATGTGTCCGATTCAACTACGTACGTACTACTACTGGAATACCGCCAACGCTCAACTACGACCATCTTCGTAACCTACATAAGTGAGCAGTACACGTGGAGCATAGCACGGCAAAAATCATATCGTTGGCGCATAGCAGTGTTTTCATCTTCTATTGTGTCCTCGTTAACCGTCTGTCGCATTCCAAACTGGAGCACAGCCACGTCGGGATACAAAAACGTAGATAGCATGGAAAGTTGAACACCTACCGGTACGTACCACTATGAAATTTCCAACCTGCGGACCAGTACTAAGGAGTAATAATCCCGGAATGTTCTATCCTTGGTGTTGTCCCCCCCTATACTGGGTGGGGTCCTCTGTGGCGGAAAGTCCAAACGCGTCCGCCAGACTCGAAAAAAAAACACCATAAAACGGCATACCGGGGGGTTTTCCGCCTGTTGACGGTACACAGTCTATACGACGTACTCGTAGGAGAAATCTGCCACAGAATCAGCTTAAGGTGATTATGCATATTTATGACGTTACAGTCGGTACTCCGATTTAAGAGAGTCAAGTGACAAGCCAAACAAGCAAGCGCTCTTAATTATACACATTGCTCTTGCCTGTAGTGGGCACTACGTATATAGTTGTTAGTATAAGCGGGATAAGCCGATTTGACCGCCCTTTCAGAACTGCAAAGCTTATCCAACACTAATTCCAAGTAGTTTGTCTCAAAAAAAAACGGGGGAACGGTTCTTAACCCTTATAGGACTGGAGTCCCGTTTTGGGGACAAATTACTTAGAATTTGAGTGGTTTGTCCCCAAAATAGGACTGCAGTCCTAAAGAGGTTAACCCAGTCAGAACTGAAAAATTTATCCCACACTTAATTCCAAGTAGTTTGTCCGAAAAAACGGGGGGCCGGTTCTTAACCCCTGTAGTAGTGCAGTACCGATGTGGGGACAAAACACTTGGAATTTGACTAAATGTTTGTTTGTGTACAGTGCAGTACTAAAAAGGTTAAGGCGTTGAGGGGTTAAATTCCGAATGGTCTTATCTTGGGGCGCGCTTAAATCGGGGTAGCCACTGCTGCTGTATCACAATAATCCCCAGAATTTGAATGGTCGGTGTGCAAAGTTTATGATACACGTTGTCCGGCGACAAACATGCACACCTTGGATCGATGATCTACATATAGATCATCTACAGATCACAGATCATCTACAGATCGTCTACGAGTAGATCATCTAGATCCTAACCTGCCGTTTGAGTTTTTGTGCAGGATCCATACAGTGTCGTATAGATCCGACCCAGGAAACATATCCTGGACCATGCGGACTACAGGGCTCCCACCCGGCAACGTGATACAGATCATACAGATCATAAAGATCATACAGACCATACAGATCATACAGATCATACAGATCATACAGATCATACAGATCATACAGATCATACAGATCATACAGATCAGGGATCTATGTATCTGCCCTAAAATGCCTCTGATCATCAAGTGAGGGTCGATGGTCTGTCCGAGGTATGCAAACATGACAAATTAATAAATACCCGGTATGTATTATTACTCCTAACTCATTCCCTTGAAATCTCGTACCATTCCCTTGAAATATACCACGCCCGTGGTGGCGATTGGTTCAGCATATTATGCCGACACGCGCGCTAAATAAATACCAGGTGGTGAGTGGTTTTGGTTGAGCGCCTTGCCACGTCACGCCCGCCCCCACCCACCCCCGCCCGTACCAAACAAAAAGAAGGTGCCACATGGATTTACAAACCACAAAATAAGTGCCTCCAGTATATACGAAGTATCTTCAGTGAAACAATCTGGAGAGAGCAGGGCAACGCACATCGTCGGCTCTGCTCTCGTACAGCAGTAACGCCATCTGGTGCCATTACCTTTCAAGGGCTAAACACTGTTACAACAAGTACTATTAATACGATACAAGACCAAAGACAGACACGCACGAGGCACAACACATACCATAGAACGCACTAACGCGCGACTCACACCGGTGCAAGCCTCCCCAAACACTGACATTACACAAAACTCTTCCCGAAGGCTCCGTTGCGCGTACGTACGCGCGTACGGAACGGCAACCGAATAATTTACGCTAAAAAAATGGATCACGCCGAGGCACCGCTATCAACGGGGGAGATCAGGCACCCTCCCCCCGGCCCCAGCCCCCTCACAGCAGTGCCACGCAGGTACGTGCGACTCTCCTTGGAAGACAGAAGGACTTAGCAAGCCCGCACGCGACCCCGTCCATGTCTACCGCCCCCCCCTTGTCATTCATTGCAAGTCCGCCTCACAGGCGGTTCTTAGGAGGGTGCAGCTCGCTCTTAGTGCGACTTGCCCAACACCTCACGGCGCTTCGCGCTTGGTGCAAGCAATGTCTGCCTGGTCGGTGAAAACCCGACGTGCTCTGTCTCGGCATAGTAGGGATGCGACGGTCTATGGCCATATGACTACGGCCGTGCACGACATGAGTACACCTGGCATGCGGCTAATGAGTGCACTCCCCCCCTCCTCCCCTGCACGAGATGAGTGCACCCCCCTCCCGCCCCTTCTCCCCCACCCCGCCCCGCCGCTCCCCACCTTGACCCGTCCCCAACCCTACCCAACCTGACCCAACCCAGCCTTAGCATCACCTCACCCCACGACATCTTCAACGACTATCAAACCATACGGAGTATATACAGCAGCAATGGTCCCTCTATAGTGCGCACTGCTGTACCGCAATGGTCCCTCCATAGTGCCGGTACATATGTGCCCGCCAACAATACCGGCACTATAGCAGCAACCGGCACTAATTACTCCGCACACTGACTTTGTACCACACTGGTTAATCCCATATGTGCCAAGTGCCAAGCGATTCCACAGGCTCTCTATATATAGCGGGCAGCCGGCACTACCTACTCAACCGGCATTATAGAGGGACGGGACCACTACTTGTACAAAAAAACACAAACATATGTATGTCTACCTATTCTATGATTCAAGAGACCACATCGCGCCGGCCGAGTTCACCGCCAGTGCCGCCACCATCGGCACGCCGTCAACCATCTTCCCCGCCCCTCCTCCCCCTCCCCCCCCTCTCCCACCCCCTCCTCCAACAATTATCCCTCCACCTCCAACCATCGTCCTTCCCCCTCCTCCCCCAACCATCGCACTTCTTCCTCCTCCCTCCCCCTCCTCCTCCCCCCCTCCTCCTCCCCCCCCCCCCGCCCGCCCCTTCCTCACCGCCCTCAAGCCCAGGCCTGTATACGCATCCCAGCACTCGGTCCGCTTCACCAGAAAAGTCAGCGTGCCCGAGTCAGCATCGTAGATGACCGTCACCACATCACCGTCCCGCAACCGCGTCACTTTGAGTAGCCTAGTGCGTCACCTGCCGTGTTCTCAGCGAGCTTGCTGCGCTGTGCCCCGCACTGAAGCGCCGGGATATAACGGGCCAGGGTTACAGGCCGAGCTTTTATTTTTCAAGCCACGAGGTGGGGCGAGGGGGCGGGGGCCGGATTGAGGGGGGTGGGGAGGAGAGGTTCGGTATGGGGTGGTCTGTCATTTGTGGATCGGGTTGCCCTCCCTCCCCCCCCACTACGGTTCTTGCCTTGCATGTTTATCGCGAGAAGATTTTCAGCACTTTCTTCCCTCAAAAATACTGTGCCAAGAAATAAGGTCTACCTTGTATTAAATACTCACCTGACTGAGTGGCCCTCATCGGGGGATCATAACGGACATGAAAAAAAGCGGCCCGTCTGTACCGTACGTAGCACCAACCAGTCTGAATTGTTCAAAGTCTCCCCAAGTAGGATTATGTTTCTCCCCCCCCCCTTAGTGCAAGGGTGGGGGCGGCGGCGGGGGGGGTGTATTTCATTTTCATTTTCATGCATGGCCGTAGTCGTATGACCATAGACCCTCGCATCCCTATAATGCCGGGACGGAGCACGTCGGGTTTTGTGGGGGGGGGTATGGTACTGCTGTGCCTCATGGCACAGCATTTTGTGCATGGTGTCCGTTGCGACGTACGGGTGGAAGTGTATTAGAGCAGGGACGGGAATAATGTCACCATGAGCAATGCAACTCAGCGAGGTCGATGGGCGGCCTAAACGCGCGACGCCGCGCGCCTGCTGTGTTCGTTTCAAGGCGCGATGTTGGCGTGGTTGGCGGTTTCTACAGCATAGTCACTCCCTCTCGCTTACTTGTAGCAGCAGCAGCAGCAGTATTCTCCTGATTTAAAGACCTGCCCCCCCATATATATAGGAAGTGCACCAATAAAAAAAAACACAAAACGTCAGTCGCCCCGATGGCCTAGTGGTACCCTCGAATACTACTAAGAACTGTTTCTGGGGTTCAAGTCTCACGTGGGTCGAACTTTCAAGTTTATTCGCAAAACAAAAACAAAAAAACGAAATCAACTGCCGAGAGCGCCTATTACAGCGTGGGTAGGCGCAATTCGATGCGAGTCGAAAGGGCTGAAGTCTTCTCGCGATCAAAATGCAAGGCACGAACAGTGGTGGGGGAGGAGAGAGAAGAGCCTACTTTGTGACCCCGGGTCTGAGTTACGACTAGTAAGGAGAGAGAAAAGGAGGGCGAAGGTTTTAAATGGGATGGAAAAAACACACACAAGACACACACGCCAACATACACAAAGCAAGCAATCAAGCAATCAAACCAAACAAAACAGCAGCATCACCCAACCTCGACAACCCAATCAACCCACCACCTAACTAAACCAACCAAACCATCTAACCGAATCAGCCCGCGAATCAACGCAAGTCTGGGGCTAGCAAGGAAACGGGAGCGGAAACACGGCGACGGCAACGGATCAGCGGGAAACGCGCGCGCGACAACTCACAGCGGTCCTCCGACTCCAGCCGTGCGATCCCGATGATAGCTTTCCACGAGTACTTTTTGTCGGTGTGTCCGATCTTGTTCGCTCGCACGGACCATCGGTGAAAGCCGGACCTTTCGTTAATGGGGGGAAAAAAAAGAGTACATGTATATATATACGAAGTACGTCCGTAATATTAGAGCTCTCGCCATTAGACTCGCACTACGACTGGGGGCACAGTTAGTGCCAGTCCCTATATAATGCCGGTATGTGCCAGGCCAATACACCGGCATTATAGCGGGCACCGGCATTATTCCGCACACTGTCACACCCTGCTTAATCTCATCTGTGCCAAGCGATTTATTTCACCGGCACTACCTTCTCAACCGGCACTATATAGGGACCACCGCTGTACCACGTTTTGGCCTGATGATGATGGTGGTGGTGATGATGATGATGATGATGATGAGAATGATGATGATGACGATGATGATGATGATGATGAGAATGATGATGATGATGATGATGATGATGATGATGATGATGATGAGGAGGATGATGATGGATGATGTTGATGATGATGATGATGATGAGGATGATGATGATGATGATGATGATGATGATGATGATGATGGATGATGTTGATGATGATGATGATGATGATGATGATGAGGAGGATGATGATGGATGATGTTGATGATGATGATGATGATGATGATGATGAGAATGATGAGAATGGTGATGATGATGATGATGATGATGATGATGATGATGATGATGATGATGATATGTTTTCAAATTTACTCATTTCCCCTGAAATCCTGGCCGTGTTCACAAAAAACAGGCTGAAACAAAAATCCTTTCGATGGGAAAAAAACTACCTGGCAAACATTTTTTACTGACTGTTATTAATAGTACACTCCTCAACTGACGAGCTACTCAATACAGTAGTACCGGTCGCTCTATAATGAGGGTATGCGTCAGGCCAATACATCGGCATTACAGCGGGCACCGGCACTATTCCGCACACTGTCACACCCTGCTTAATCCCATCTGTGCCAAGTGATTTCACCGGCGTTAGTCAACCGGCATTATTAAACCGGCAAGAGAGACGGGGCCCTGCCGTAACAGGGTTCGTTGTTTTACTTGAGCCGCCACGGGATTTTTCGATCTTTTTCCATCGGTTTAAAGCTTGATGAGTTTTGGCCAAAACCGCTTTTTGGGGGGAAAATATAAGGTTTGTACATTAGGTACGTAGACGAAGCAACGTCCCCTTGTAAAACCAAGTAACGTATACGAGGTATACAAAAAATCTTTGTTTGGTAATAGAGAACTAAGCGTGTCTGTATCGGGGACTGGGAAAAAAAGTGTCGATTGAGTCACGCGCGTACGAGAGGCCTGGTGAGGTCAAAAGAGCGCTCCTTGACCCTATTCTTTTAGTACAGCACTATGCAGAAACGCATACCGAATTATAGTTCCAAGTGACGTGTTGCAGAAACGGCAGCGCAGTCCTTAACGCCTAAAGTGAGAAGCCTGATAAAGAAACACACGTCATTTTTCCCTTGTGGGAATTCAAGGTATAGGCCTCGAAGGGCAAAACTTGTCGAAAACAAAAAAATAACCACAATATTTACCACGTGAGCTCCCCCCCCCCCCCCCGACCGTGTGGGAATAAAACGTTGATTGTTACCGTCGGCCTGCGTATTAGTGTGACAGGCCTTCGGTTGGTTTGCTGCCACCGGTCCATTCCTTCCCCCCCCCCCCCTATAAATATATGATATATTTATAGGTTGGGTTGGCGTCGGTTGGCAACGACGCTGTAAAACACGCCACTCGCTGCGTGAGCTCGACAACCAGGGTGCC
Organism: Saccharina japonica; assembly: GCA_008828725.1. Taxonomy (NCBI): domain Eukaryota; class Phaeophyceae; order Laminariales; family Laminariaceae; genus Saccharina; species Saccharina japonica. The sequence continues at coordinate 145,614 of MEHQ01003458.1, forward strand.
GTTTTTTTTTGTTATTTTTTTTGGCGGTCACCAAAGCTGGCGGTCGAGTAGATCATTTGTGCGGGGTGGAGAACCTTTGCTCCGCACAAGGGGAATGGTCGTACCACGTAGTGTTAATATGGTAAGGCGTCCGCGAGGCAGTTACATAGTAAAACCCATTGCTGTCTCCGGAAGTGGCCACACCAGAAATTAAATTAACTCATTGAAGCTGTCGTCCATATGCAAGTCCGCCTCAGAGGCGGTTCTTAGCAGGATGCAGCTCACCCTCCATGCGACTCGCCCAATACCCCACGGCGTTTCGCGCTTGGTGCAAGCAATGTCTGCCTGGTTGGTGAAAACCCAACGCGCTCCGTCCCGGCATTGTAGGGATGCGAGGGTCTATGGTCATATGACTACGGCCGTGCACAACATGAGTACCCCCCCCCCCCCCCCCGGCAGCTCGTTGCTCCGTCTCGAAGGGGATGCGTGGTCATTGGTCAAATGACCAAGGCAAGCAACAAATGAGTACGTCCCCCCCCCCGGCAGCTATTCCGGGGGAACAACCCGAAGTCAGTAAATATCACACAACATGCGAAATACGACAGCACAAAAAAAAACAGCACCAGGAGCAAGGTGTTCGCCGAAGGTTTCACGAACGCCCCCCCCCCCACCTCTCCCACGTCAAGCATGCCACAAAAACTGAACGGCCATCTCCATCTCCATCTCCACCTCCACCTCCACACCGACGCATGCTACGATAGAGGTGCGCCATGTTTTTGCCTTGTAAGGGTGGTCACTTATCACTTGAGGAGCTCTATACCCCAACCAAAAAACAGATTTTGGAGGAAAACGAAAATCTCTACGAACGTACCCGATGACCGATGCTATGGCCTAACGAGACAAGCGAAGCATCGAAAGGACTCAACTTCGGAAGGAGGGCGGGTCGCGAATGGTCAGGGGATCAAAACTGCAAGCCAATCAGAATCGCACAACACAGGACTCTGGAGACCAAGCCCTAGTTGGCAGCGGGCGGAAATCCCGGCCGAATTTTCGCCACTGGCTTGCCACGAGATCTCCTCGGAAAGCCGTAGGCGTGTGCGGCGGCTAACGCCCCTGCCGACAGCTTGTATCGCTGCGGCAGCGCGTATCATGTTTACTTGATGCGACGAGCACGCAAAAAAAATTGGAAAACTTAAAAATGGAATTCCGACGGTTTGGGGTTAAGGAGCCCCATCGCTCCCGAAAACGTTTCAGGCCAAAAAGTGTCACTGGGACTACTAGTATCGTAGCACGCGTCCACCTCTCTATCCTCACACCTCATCACGCGGTCCCCGTACACTCCGACCCAGTCCCCGACCGAAGTGGTGACGGTCCTGTTGTCGTCCGCCATCCACGCGCCAGCCACCAGGCTCGAGGAGGCGTCCCACGCGAACCGTCTCCCTCTAGGCCGAACCTTTTTGTTTTCAAGCGCGGTGAAAAACAACAAATGAGAGGGGGGGGGGGGGGGGGGCGTACTGCATTTGATTGATTGCCGTTAGTCGATTTGACCATTGACCACACGTTCCCTTTCGAGGGGGAGGTTATGAGGAAGGGGAGGGGGGGGAGAAGGTTGGGAGAGGGAAGGTGGGAGGAAGGGGGTGCTGAAGGGCGGGGAGGAGAGGGAGGGAAGGGGGGGGGGGGGACGGGGAGGGAAGGGGGGGGGAGGGGGGTGGGAGGGAGTGGGGAGATTTGCGCGAGGGGGGAGGGGAGATGGTTGGGGGGGGTGGTGTGGAGGGTCTGTGTGAAGATCGCCAAGTCACGGTTGATTGAGACATCGCATCGATTTCGTTAATACCACCAACACCAGTATTATTGAATAGCAATTTTTTTGTTCCGACGTCAAAACAAAGTTAAAAACACAAGCATATATAACAACACAGACACCAACGACACCAACACTAACAACAACAACAACAACAGCAACAACAACATCGCCATCACCAGCTCTCCCAACAACAACACCAGCAAAAAACGCCCGAAAATGATCGCCACGCACCATGAGGGGATCGCCCGACCACTTCCCCGGATCAGCGTGGTAGGTCACCGCGTCCAGCAGTAGCTCGGCGGCGACCAAGCCGGAGGGTCTGACCACCGACATCAGGTCTCGGAGCGACATGAGCGGCAGACGAAAGTAAACCGATAGCTGCGAAGAAATTGACACGGTTGTACGAAGCGACAGCAGCGGCGGTAGCGGCGGCAGCGCGGGGAAGCGGAACTAGCAGCAGCAGCAGCAGTACGAGTAGTAGCAGTAGACGTACCATATCAGCCGTAGAATCAGTAGGCAATAGTATTGGTGTCATCAGTAGAAGAAGAAGCAGCAGGAGCAGGAGCAGGAGCAGCAGGAGCAGCAGGAGCAGCAGCAGCAGCGGCAGCAGCAGCATAAGCACCCACCACACCATACCATACCATACCATACCATGCCATGCCGTACCATACTATACCATACCATACCATACCATACCATACCATACCATACCATACCATACCATAGCGTACCATACCATGCCATGCCGTACCGTACCATACCATACCATACCATACCATACCATACCATACCATACCATACCATACCATACCATACCATACCACACTACACAGTACCGTACTGTACCGCTCATACCATATACCGTACCATACCCTACCATACCATACACTGTACCGTACCCGTACCTCGTCCACGTGGCGCCGCCGCTCAGCCGGGTCCCGGTCTACCCACGATCGCACGGCGGCGAAAAGATCGGCCTCATCCACCTGCAACTCCCCCTCTTGGACAAAGTCCTGCACCAGGGGGAACGGCAGCTCCAGGAAGCCCTCGCTCTTCAGCACTCTGATCCGCGCACGCGCAGCGCGTGTAGGGATGCCGGACAAAACGGACGGATACACACACCGACGGATACGTAGACGAACGGTGGGATGAAACGGAACAGACGAAACGGTACACACGAAACGGAACAAGACGAAACGGAACATACCGACGGATAAGACAAAACGGTCAGATGAAACGGTACACACGAAACGGAACATACCGACGGATAGACAAAACGGTCAGACGAAACGGTACACACGAAACGGAACAGGACGAAACGCAACATACCGACGGACAAGACAAAACGGTCGGACGAAACGGAACCAGTGCAACGGGAAGGACCGACGGACGAACGCATGGGGCGAACCGGAACGAGCGAAAACGGAAAGCACCGACGGACGAACAGATGGTGTGAAACGGACAGATATACGAAACGGACGGATGGACAAACCAACTGAAAGATACACGAAACGGTCGGACGAAACGGAACAAACAAAACAAAAAGGAACATACGAAACGGAAAAAAAACGACGGGCGATAGGGTGGGCGAATTGCAAATGACGAAACGGAAAATACGCCAGTTCCAACGGGTCCTCGTTTGGTACGTATCCGCTCGCAAGATACAGGCTTCTTCGTCCACTGGCAGTAACTGGTGCATCGTTCGCATCAAACCAGGTACCACTCTGTACCGAAATATAAGCACCGTTTTTATTGAATATTAATGAGTAAAATGTTCTTATATTTCGGGACAGAGTGGTACCTGGTAGCACGCAATACACTCTACTTTCCTCCCTCCCCCAGATCCCCCGTCTCGAGATAAATCTGCCCCCGCTTGCTAAACGCCACCACCAGCAGTGAGGAGAAGCTCTCCCTGTTCTCTTTTATTACCTTTAGGTAACCCCTCCTCTAGCTCGACGCAATCGATAATAGGGTAAAGCGGGAAAAAAAAACATGTTTCCGATTATTTTCCACCGCTCTGCGATGAGGACAGTGATCGAACCACACAGAGAAAGAAAGAAAAAAAACGAAACAAAAACGAAAAATGAGAGAACAAGATATCGAGAGATCGAGATATCGAGAGATCAAGAGATCGAGAGATCGAGAGATCGAAAAATCAAGACCAATCAAGACAAATCAAGACAAACCGAGACAAATCGAAAAATCAAGACAAATCCAATTCCACACCCGGTCGCTAGTGAGCGCCGGCCGCCGCCTCGTCCATTCCCACCCCCACCTAGGCGCGCTGTCCTTGATGAGACCCCAGCACTTCGCGGCGAGGTCGGTGTGGCCGTAGTACGCCGCCGCCTCGAGCACGCGGCAGACGTCGTCGCACTGCATGCACTCGTCGAGCACTTCCGCGCACGCCCGTAGCAGGTCGCGCATGTCGAAGCGGTGAGCTAACGAGAAAACCTCCATCACATTGTCTGCGATGTGTATACGCGATGTTGACACGATGCGATGCGATGCGATGCGCAGGGCGGGCCACGGTGCGACGAAGCGGTGCAATGAGATACGATGATACATGGTGTGACGCGATGAGATGAGACGAGATGTTACTGCGATGTTAAAGCGATGTTAATGCGATGTGATGCGATACGATACAATGCGATGCGACGCGATACCGATGTGATGCGATGCGACGCGATACCGATGTGATGCGATGCGATACGATAAGATACGACGCGATGCGATGCGATGCGAGAGGACGGTGGTTGGCGTGTTTTCTAGAAAAACGGCGAGAAGAGGAGTACGAACATGTTTTCTAGAATAACAGCGAAGAGGGGTAAGAGGGGTACACACCGGTATCACAACAGCACACAGGCCTGAGCGTGTCCAGAAACGAGCACCAAACCAACCGGACCGCTATCCGCTAGGGCCGTGGGAAGGCAGCGATTGCCGCCGGAAAGGCGGGAGGGGGAGGCGGGGGGGGGGTACTCATATCGTGCACGGCCGTAGTCGTATGACCATAGACCCTCGCATCCCCCCAAAGCCGGGGGGGGGGGTGGGGGGGGGGTGTACTCATATCGTGCACGGCCGTAGTCGTATGACCATAGACCCTCGCATCCCTACAATGCCGGGGCGGAGTATGTCGAGTTTTCACCGACCAGACAGACATTGCTAGCACCAAGCGCGAAGCGCCGTGAGGTGTTGGGCGAGTCGCACGAAGGGTGAGCTTCATCCTACTAAGAACCGCTTGTGAGGCGGACTTGCATATGGGTGACAGCTTCAATGAGTAAAAGGGGGGGGGAGGTATTTCATGTTCATGCATGGCTTTAGTCGTATGACCATAGACCCTCGCACCCCTACAATGCCAGGACGGAGCGTGTCGGGTTTTCACCGACCAGGCATACATTGCTAGCACCAACCGCGAAGGGGGGGGGGGGTGTACTCCTTTGTTGATTGCCTTGGTCGTTAGACCACTGACCACGCATCCCTTTCGAGACGGAGCACCGTTCCTACTCCTAACAGAGACACCTCCAACATTTGGGCGCTTATTACGTTGTTTGCATATATTACACAGAAACTGTTGCTAATCCTATCCCCTTCCTGTTTTGCCGCCCGTGGCCACCATCTATCTCCTAAGACAGCGATCGTTTTATCGCTACTATCTAGTGTACCAAACTTCTCCATGTCGCATTCGTCTATTTTCCTCATTTTCTCTTGTAACACATCCCGTCCCTCCTTGTACATTTCACATTTACGGGGGGGGGGGGGGGTCAACTAGCGCGAGACAAACGCGTCCAACAGGTCACGAAACGTATCACACCATGGAGCGCTACGAGTAGCCTATATACGAAGTATATCGTTTATCCACAAACACGCTGCTGCGATTCATATGGTAGCCGCTTCACCTATCCCAACGAACTTAGCGGCGGGTGCAGCGGTTGCAGACATGAAAGGCGCGCCTCGTAAATCTGCTCGTGCCCGAGCCGAGCGCGTCACCGGACCACTACGTATTGATACACACCGCGGGGAGGCAGGGAGTACCACCGGAATGCCCGGGAGGGAGGCAGTCTCGCGCGAGAGAAGCGCGTTCGACAGATCACAAGGTATACGGGTGTCACGCTATCATACTACTGCAGCTGCAGTATGCCGCAGTACTCTCTAATTTTTTTTTAGTTTCCCATCCCATCTTGTTGATTCAATCTGGGGCGCCTGATGGGCCCTTACACAGGCGAACGGTCTCAAGGTGCTGTTATTCTTCAGCTGTAGACATAAACCACGTAGTTAAGCGTATATATATATATTATAGGACTTCGAAGTGGTAGCCAGCAAGCACGTGAGCAGACGAGCGGATAAAGCAGGCGGAGAAATAGACCGTATTTCCCGCCAACCCCGTTGTTCCACCTCAATAAAGCTTCATCAAGTATATGAACTCTCTAATACCCGTAACGGTCGGCGTACCTGTTGTATCTGTTGCAGGCACAATCAACATCCTCTCTGCTTTGCAATCGATACTGCTGTGCAACATTACGACATCCGCAGTATGCATACCGAACAAATGCACAGTCCCATCAACTAATATCCTCCCTGCATGGTGAACAGCATGGCAATAAAGCATCACAATATCATAGCATGGTCACCTCATAGCCGTCCCGAAAACCACAATTCATTCATCAGGAATCAATATCACACATCTCAAATTCATGTACCGAATGTGAACCACAAGGTCCCAAACCCTCAAGCAAATTCAAAGCACCGAATACCAGAAATTCAAGCAAACTCATTCAAATTCAAATATTAAAATCTAAACCATACTGGCTTTAACTTCGCCATCTCCCTGGCAACCAACAATACAGCTTTCCCGATGTCACGGGTCTTCGGCTGCATGAAGCACAGACGATGCAGTATATCTGCGCAGTAGCATTTTACTTCAAAACCAATGCATGTGCAAGATTCTCAATACCTGAAAACCCTCATTAAAAAAACTCAACGCCGTATAATGTATTCACCGAACCACCAAACCAGCCGGCCAAACCAGACGGCCCAGACCAGACGGTATCATCAGTGAACTCGACTCTGAAGCTAAATAATAAGTCCATCCAGCTCGAAAGCCGATCAGACATTCACCAGGAAGTTCCGGTGAAAGCAAAAAGTCTCTTTGTTGAGTGGCCTTGTCAGGAAGTCTGCGTGTTGCTCCTTGTTAGTCGGTACATGCACAATGGCCAACTCTCCCCGAAACACAAGCTCTTCCAGAGAATGGTGTCGCACGTCGATGTGCTTCGAGTTCAACGTGCACACTGGGTTCTGTGCCAGATGCCTCGCCCCCTCGTTATCCTCGAAAACCGTGATGCACGGCGCACCAAGACCTGGAAATATAAAGCACCACACGCACCTCAAAAACATTGCTTCCTTAAATGGTGTCCGCGAGTGTAACGTGCTCGGCCTCAGTGGTAGAAAACTTGACGCATTTCTGTGTCTTCGGAAACCAACATACACTTTCACCCGCACACATCACAGCCCCAACCGAACCAGATCTCCTATCGGTGACCTTGCTAGCATAGCTCGCGTCCGCGAAAGCTACCAGCTCAAGCCCACCTCCCCTCTCGAACGTAATACCAAAATCACTCGTACAAAACACGTACTCCAAAATACCAATCGCAGCCTTCCAGTGAACCTCTTTCGGCGAGTTCGAGTACCTAGCTACCGGCCTGGTTTGGTTCGCAAGCCACATTAAGCAGCCCACAAGCTCGCGAAAAGGCCAGCCACCCTGGGGTTCATCCTCGTCAAAGTTCTCGAGCTTAAGGTCGGTTGGGAGTGGGCTCGTCCTACCAGAAAACACCCCAAACTTAGTCGCGGTGTTTTCGGCGAAAGTTTGTGGCGAAATCGTGAAAGTTCCAGCCTCCAAATCCCTCGCAAAACGGCAGCCTGAATACCACTTCAACTCGCCCAGGTTGTTGATCGGGACAAGGCGGTTCAGGTCGTCGCAGAACTGGTCACACCTACTCTTCTCTCCCACCGCAAATATATCATTCACATGTACTACTGCCACTATGGTCACAGAGCCATACTCGATCAGTCGCATGACGCACGCATCAGCGAGGCACTGCTCAAACCCAAGACTCTTCATGTGAGTGACAAGGTGGTTTGTGCCATGATCTCGACGCCTGCTTCAAGTCGTAAAGACTGCGGTTCAACCGTACTACCTTACCAGACATCTCTCCGCAGCCCTGTGGCAAGCGCATGAAAACATCCTCGTCAAGCCTCGACTGGATGAACGCTTGCTCGGCATCGACGTGACACAAGTCAAAATTGAACTCGCAAGCAAGGGCACCCAACAAACGAATGCAGGACGCTGCAGGCGTCGGAGCAAAAGTATCGAATAAATCAATACCTTCACGTTGGTTGAAGCCCCTTCACCAGTCTCGCCTTAGCCCGTACCACGTCACCATGCTCGTTCGTCCTCCATGCGTACACCCACTTCGCCGAAATGACGTTGAGCCTTCCAAGTTGCTACGTTGCCCCGAACGTCCCCACGTCCACCAGTCCACGGTACTCCTTCCCCATTGCCTGGTACCAGATGTCTGAATACTCGTCGGTGCACGCTTTGCCATACGAGTTCGGCGTCGAAAGCTCGTTCGCCGGGCGTGTGGGCAGAGGGGGGGTTTGGTGCGGTGGAGCTTGGTGCAAGAGTACGTGACCGATACCCTCCCGCGCCACCATCAGAGACAGAAGGCCCATGCCCCGCACCCCCCTGGTGGCACGCGGTCTCATCTCTCGTCCGCCCCCGCTGTATCTCGCTCTCCTCCGGTCCCGGGTTGTTGTACGACCCCAGCTCCCGGGTGGCGTGCTGGGAAAACGGCTGCTGCGATGACGTCTGCTGCTGCTGTGCCTGGGCCGACGGCATCGCCGGCGGCAGTGGCGGCTGCAGTGGCGACAAGAGCGGTAACGGCGGCGGTTGAGGCGGAGGCGGTGACGCTGATGCTGGCACTGGCGCTGGCGGCGGTGGCGATAATGCTGGCGCTGGGGCTGGCGGCGATGGCGATGACGCTGGCGGCGGTGGAGGTGGCGGTAGCTCGAACCATACTCCCGTCCCTTCCGGGGGTTCCGGCACCCCTAGCGGGGGCGACGGTGCCGGGGGTCCGTCTCCCCACGCCGCAGGCAGCAGCCCAATGAACGCCTCCCTCGGGTGCTCCCAACTGACATCTCGAAGGTAAAATCTGCGGCCGGACGGAGGCAGGGTCTTGCGGCAGTCCGACCCGTGGTTGCTGCCGCCGTTCAAATAAAAGCAAGCCTCCGCCTTTGGCCCTGCCTTGTTCGTCCGCGCCACGTGGTGGAAGCCAGGTTTCAGGAAGGGGAGCAGCCGTGGGAATGGTTCCCTGCCATAGCATTTCGGATACGGGGAGAGCATGTCCGGCCTATCCCTCACCCTCGCTGTCATAGTGAGGACGTCGGATGCGAAGGCACACGCTTCCGCCCAGAGAGACCCTGTCGGCGGCATCGGCACGCCACCGAACAGACGAGGGGCCTCCAGACAAGATGCCATCGCAACCTCAAGCGTCACAGCAATGCGACGTTCGACCGCACCGTCGTGCTTCGGACAGTTGACGGGAGTGTGCTCGCGGCGGATGCAAAGCCGGTCGAGCAGTGTCACGAACTCACCCTTCGTGAACTCCGTGCCGCTGTCTAAGCGCAGGCACTCCACGACAGACGGGGGGTGCCCAGCGCACGGATGTCAGCCAGGAATGTCCCCGAAAACAGCGGGGACGTCGGAATTCTTCTTCAGGAAATAAGTCCAACCACACCGCGAAAACTCGTCCACAATCATCATCAGATATTGGAAACCACCAGTCGACGGGGGCTTCTTCCCCGACAAGTTCACGAACAGGCGTTCTAGGGGCTTCTTCGCGCGGCAGCGTGTCGACCACGGAGGAGACATCTTCCTTCCCTTAGCCTCGGAACAACCAGCACACGGCACCAAATACCCCGTTACCTTAATCCCCATGTGGCGTGCCGTCTCACGCAAAGTCACAGGATGGGAGTGGGCAAGGGAAACATGCAAATCGTTGATATCAATCTGCTGCATCCTTCCTGGGACCAGCACAGCGGCAGCGATCGCTGCATCAGCATTGATCCTAGTGGCTCTGATGTACGACCCTGACTGCCTACGCGCGAAAGGCAGACTGCCATTCAACAGGTGTGCCCCTTTCGCGCCGAAAACCGCACCGCAGGTGGGCATCACGGCGTGCAAGGAAAACAGGTTGAACCGCAGTCCAGGTGCGTAAGCTAGGTTTACCAGCTTCACGTACTCGTCGCCCCCAGCGCTGTGCATCACTAAGGAAAGTTTCCCAAAGCACTCTCTCTGTAGTGACCTCATGTCGCCTATCACAAGGCTACTCTTGCCGACAGGGGAGGGCTCACACGCAACCATACCCGAGGGATTGTCCGTCACACGAAAAGTCACTCCAGAGTCGGCCACCCACTCCTCTTGTCCAACAATCCCAGACCCAACACCAAGTCCCGAACCAACACCAACCAGTATCAAAATCGTAGACACCCTTGCCTAGGTGCGCACCCCGTGCGGTGAGAAGGTGGAGGTCGTGGATACTGTTGTACGGCTACCCAGCATCAAAAGGGTCGTCCAGAAGGTTGGCATACTGGGCAGCAGGGTTGACATACTGGCAAGCAGGGCTGACATACGCGGGAGCAGGGTTGACATGCGCGGGAGCGGGAGCAGCTACCTGCCATCCACCACCGTAGTCCACCATAGAGGGGAACGTAGCCGCAGCCGTAACCTTGGCCGGCACCAGCTGGTGTCGGCGGGCCATAACAGGCGTTGTCAGGCGCAGGAGGGGGCAAGGATGAGGATGAGGTGAATGTACACATTGTCCAAAACCTGTCGCCCCTCTACTATGTTGACAAGAAGGCTCTTCTCTCTCGCTTCGTACTCACCCGAACAGAAATCGAAGCAGTGGTGAGAAATACTTACCTGAGCGTCAAGGTGAAGGTAAGTGGGGGTGGAAACAAGGGAGGTAAGGAGGCGGTAAACCCGCACGCACTGTACGCCGGCGGTGACCAGACCCTGTAGAATCATTTGGTAGGATCGACAAGGCCGTGCAGACGTTGACTATGCTTGGAGGGAGCAAGGATGTGGATGAGGTGAATATTCACATCGGCCAAAACCTGTCGCCCCTCTACTATGTTGACAAGAAGATTATTATCTCTCGCCCCGTACTCACCCTCACATAAATTGAAGCAGTGGTGAGAAATACTTACCCGAGCGTCAACGTGGAGGTAAGTGGGGGTGGAAACACGGGAGGTAAGGAGGCGGTAGACCCGCACGCACTGTACGCCGGCGGTGCAACGCCGGCGTACAGTGTGTAACGCCGGCGTACAGTGTGTGCGGGACTACCGCCTCCTTACCTCCCTTGTTTCTACCCCCACTTACCTCCACGTTGACGCTCGGGTAAGTATTTATCACCACTGTTTCAATTTCTGTGCGGGTAAGTACGGCGCGAGAGAGAATAATCTTCTTGTCAACATAGTAGAGGGGCGACAGGTTTTGGTCGATGTGTACATTCACCTCATCCTCATGCTTGCTCCCTCCAAGCATAGTCAACGTCTGCACGGCTTAGTCAATCCTACCAAATTATCCCACAGGGTCTTCACCCTCGACCATCTTCATGGCGTCAAACTCTATCGTCTTCCTCCTCCTCTCCATGATAGACTGTGGCACATAGAAATCCGTCATAATTTTCCAAGCACCACTCGGTGACTTGGCCTCCAACGTCTTCATCAACACCGGGGGCTCTTTGTCAATTGCATCCGACAGCAACTCGTACGCTAACCTAGCTGCTGCGACCGTCTCAACCGAATGCTCCAACAACAGCTCTTCATGAGTGATGTCATCGTCGCCTACCATTACCGGGTTGTCAGTCTCTCTAACAGCACTACGGCACCCCCTAGCCGAAAGAAAGAAAATATATCGCTGTCTCCACAAGTGCCAAGAACCCTTGTTACCATCAAATTTGGGGGTTGGCGCAGAGCGGGTACGGCCTACAGTAGTGGTGTACGTTCCTGCTTGGCCTCCCTGGCCTTGTTGCGGCACCGTCGTCCTGGCTGCTGTCCTCCTCTACTCTGTCGTTATCCTCTCCAAATCAGCGCGCTGGGCCTCGCTTATTGCGGCTCTAAGCGTGGTTGCTGCTAAATATCTCGTCATCACCTCAATCTCCTCTCGAAGGGCTTCCTCCCTCTTTGCTGCTGCATCCAATTGCACAGCAGCAGTTTCTGCACCATCCATTCCGTTCTTCTTGCTGCCCCTAGCGGCCCGAGATCGTTAGCGCGCTATAGCGTGTTGATTCAATCTGGGGCGCCTGACGCGCTATAGCGTGTTGGTTCAATCTGGGGCGCCTGACGCGCTTTAGCGTGTTGATTCATTCTGGGGCGCCTGACGGGCCCTTACACAGGCGAACGGGCTCAAGGTGCTGTTATTCTTCAGCTGTAGACATAAACCACGTAGTTAAGCATATATTTCGTATATATTATAGAGACCTCGAAGTGGTAGCCAGCAAGCACGCGAGCAGACGAGCGGAGAAAGCAGGTGGGGAAATAGACCGTACTTCGCCAACCCCGTTGTTCCGCCTCAATAAAGCCTCATCAAGTATATGCACTCCCTAATACCTGCAACGGTCGTCGTACCTGTTGTATCTATTGCAAGCACAACCAATACGAACATATTTTGTCTTCGCTTTACGTCTCCAACTCGCTCCCTTTCTTAACTCAGATCCAGGGCCACACAGCGGGTGCCCCCCCCCCCCGCTTCCCTCAACGGCGCGTGCCTCCATGTGTTTATCGCGGGGAAGTGTTCAGCATTATTAGCTGTTCCCTCGTCGACTCACGTGAAAGGGTGCATGCACACGCTATGATACATGCGTGAGCGCTTTCTGCAGTCAGTTTTTCGCACAAGAAACAAACCCTCCTCGAGTGGATTCGAACTCACGGCATTGGCCTTATCAGCAGTGGCGAGGTTTAGCCACTACAGCAGTAGTAGTCTAATAGACAACCGGACATGCCTGAAGCAGGTACCCAGTAGATTGAGCAGTAGACAGAGCAGTCGATGCGGCAGGAGATAAAGCCACGGACAAGTTACAATGCAGTAGTACGTATATAGCACTAGATATACGAGTTATATAACGAAGTGTAACCTGGTGTGTACGTACCGTAGTACGTACTATCATATTGCTGCTGTTGCAGACGGTGGTACACGCCGGAACATTGACTCTACTACCGCTACGAACTCGTACTATACTACTATTAATACTGCTGTAACTGCTGCTGTGGGTGCATTTGAGGGGTATAATACTGCTGCTGTACTGTATCACCTGCGGTCACCAGCAGCTGGCCGGTGTAAGCGTACGTAATGATGGCCTCAAAACCCTCGGGAGCTACGTCCTTCAGCTCCACTCTCCGCGTCCGCGACTCGCTCATGCCGCCGTACAGGAGCGCTCGGAAGTACTCGGAGCAAGCGGCGAAGAACACGCGGTGGCAGCGGAACTCGCGCTCGGCCGGGGGGGGCGCGGCGGTTGCTGCTGCGGTTGCTGCAGGTCCAGCTCCTAGATGATCGTCACCTTGTGCCCCCGTTTGCCCCGAATCTCGTGCGTTTCGCTCGTCTTTTCTTCGCCGGCCTCCTTCTGCTGCTACTGTTGTCCCCTCCTCCTCCTCCTCCTCCTCCTCCTCTCTACTCCCCATGTTGTTACAAACAACACCTGATGTTGATTGCGCCGCTTCGGCCACTCCACATCCTGAAGTTGCTGTTGCTATTGTTGTTGCTGGCGCCGGGCCAAGGCCTCTACTGGCCGTCCCGTGGCCCTGTCGCCCCTTTCCAGCGCAAGCAGTCGGGGATGTTCCGCAACTGCTGTGTCCTTCCGATGGCCTGCTTCCTCCTGCCCGCTCGGAACTTGCTCGTCCTCGCTTCGGAAAACGGGAGCTACGTGCACGAGATTGAGATGCATTGGGTGAGGGCACGAGGACGAAGGTGATGTCGCACGTGTCCGAGTCAACCAGCCCCAGCAAGCGGCTCTGTACAGCAGCGGAGTGGTCGACACTGCACTGGGTGGACATAATACTCCCACTCTCAGCAACGCACCGGCCAGCAGTGACGAGGAAGGGGGCAAGACTTTTTAGTTTCGAAGTGAAGTTGATGCAAGGGGTTTGCACTTTTCTACGCGGCGTTTTGTTTGTTGGGACAGATCGCGGGCCCGCCCCGTTTCAAGGGGCAGGCAGATCGGATCCACCACCAGGTCCTTGACCTTAACACGCGCCACGCCACCCGCCGCCGGCAGGAAGCCCCATATCAAGGGAGAACGGATGTAGCGCAATGGACGTTCCGAGGTCCAAGCCCCCGCGCGTGGCTGATCCACCAAAACCCAGAACTGTCAACCGTTTTTGCTCCAGCAGGACCACCAGCGAGTGTACCCCACCTATTCGTACTACAGCTACTCGTAGCCCCAAGCTCGAAGAGCTGAAGCTTGCGTTTTGCCTCCTCGCGAGAGAAATTCAAGGCTCGGACGGAGACGAGAACGATAACGGAGCCTCGACATATACACCTGCTACGACTAATGCTCCCGGCGGTGGCGGCAAAGGTGGGGAAAGAGTCTCAGAACCTTCCAGGACTGGGACGGACTTCGCAGCAGCAGCACCGCCAGAAGTAACAGAACCAGCACCAACAACACCAACACAGGCAGCAGTAGCAGCAACGGCAGCAGTAGGAGCGGTAGCAGTGCAGTTGAGTGTACCCTATTCCTCCCTCCTTCCGGGTGGTCCTGAGGCATCTGTCCCCTCCGACAAAGTAACAGGAACTGTAAATGCGACCTCCTCCGTTGCTGTGTACCCGGAGACTGAGAACCCCCTCGCAACGACCAAGGCGCCATTGGTCTCACACCACTGCAGGGACACGGGCAACCTCGAGCGGGTGCAAGCAGCGTCTCGCGCCCTGGGACATACTAATGCAACCAAAGACACGGCTCGCGGTGCCAAGCAAGCCCTGAAGCGCCTCCAAGCGGAGCTTGAAGCGGAGAGGAGATCTAGGACGGCTGCAGAAAGGTGGGTTGTTTGCCGTGGAAACGAGTTCGTTTCTTGGGATGGACACCATGTTATAGAGACGAGCTGTGCGTGCATCATTCACGATGGAGTGGCAACTTGCCTCAGCCCCGCGCGTGTATCATTCATAGTAGTGGAGTGGCAACCCGCTGCCTCTTTGAGCCAATACATGTTCATATATTTAAAACACCATACTCCTAGACATTGGCACACCCAAGTTTGCCGAGATCATGCAAAGGCTGCCACCTGCGTTCCCGTGGTCCCACATAGCCTGAGGTGTGTATGCCTGAGCCATCGATAACTCTGTCTCTGTCGGTGCTCTTCTTGCGTGGGGAGACACCGAGGACAACGGAGCCATCTAGTCAAATACTGAAGTGGGGCCAGGGGCCCCATACCGCTTGATTCCTGTTCATACCGGAAGACGTATCTCTCAGGGTTGGGTTCTATGGGAAGCCCCGGATGACCTAGCTCAGCTCAAGGCCAGCATGAAGCTGTACCACTCGAGAGAGTCAGTCACCCTAGCTGACGCGAAATACGACGTGTGAATTATTACCCAGAAGAAAGAACCCAGAGAGAACCCGGGCAGAGCCCAGTCAGAGAGTCCCCGCTGGAAGTGACCTGGTGGGGCGATGATCTACAGCAGAAGAAACGCCAGTTCCGTTTTACCCCCCTGCATAATACATATACACCTGAAACCCCGGGGACGAATAATATCCAAGATATCCCATGTAGACCACATCCGGTATACCATCCGCATATTCCACACCCACCTATGATACCCGGGGATGTACCCAGAATGTCCCCTGATGACCACAGCCCCCCCCCAGAGCGAACCCACAGGCCCAAAGGGACTTGGGGAAAAACGACAGAAAAAAAGAAGACAGGGACATCCAGGGGCCATCCCCAATAAACTCAACGCGGAGAAGAATATAGAGCAAACACCACCAGCATCCACGTGTTCCAATGCCCTATCTTAGATGGCATGCATCCTCGATAATGCTATCACCACGCAACTGTTTTCATTGAATCTCAAAAGAAAAACTACAACGAACATTTGCAAAACATTTCAACTTCAAACTCAAATATACGAGGAACAAATACATGACAAACTATCAACATATGCCGACACTTTCTTATTGTGTATCTTCACCATGCACTCACTTGCTCATAGAGATCAATCTTGCGATGAAGAACAAAGACAACGTGAAAATCATACAGACAGGCACATAAGCAGAGTATTTACTCAACGCATTCATACACCTGATATGCTACCCTATAAAGTTGCCTATCAGATTGTACACATTCACATTTCAGTATACACTCACTCGCACACACTCCATACACACTTACTTACCATGCCTGATACATGCGTTCTCGCTCATGTACGTATACTTCGTATGCGGCCACTCGCGCTTAAGTACACTCTCACTCACCTCTCGTGCAATGCCTCCACATTTACTCACACGCACTCAATCACACATGCCAACATACAGTCACTCAAGCGCACATACAATAATACTACACAATCATACACATGTTTCAACCAATTACACAGAGAACCCTCCAAAAAAGAGAAAAAAAATCGCCTCCGATTCCAATAGGGAGTTCCATCCCCAATATTGGATATATACGTGGATACTTCTACTGCAACGATATTCCTGGCATATTTTACCTGTGTACTCCAGATTGGCAGCATTTCACAGGTGTATCCCCAACCAACTAGGATTTTCCATTTCACACAGTAAAAACAAACGATATGTGCAGATGTCAATATGGTTGGTCCTTCTCGGAAAAGTGCAAATGTCAATACATTATGGACAAATACTGGAATACAACACGAAAAATCGAACCAAAACGAACCAAAAACACAA
Organism: Saccharina japonica; assembly: GCA_008828725.1. Taxonomy (NCBI): domain Eukaryota; class Phaeophyceae; order Laminariales; family Laminariaceae; genus Saccharina; species Saccharina japonica. The sequence goes on from MEHQ01003458.1 coordinate 162,348, forward strand.
AAACACAAAAAAAAAAAACGAAATTAATTCCATGACAAATTTAAACAGACACACATACAGACAGTTAAACAAACAATTACACAAAACAGTCAAGAGACGCATCACATGATTGTGATTACAACGATCCACCAGAACCTGCTTCAACCTTGATCTTGTGGCGTTCAAAAAGCGCCCTCCTCGTCTTCAAAGGCAGCTTAAGACCCTTCAGCTGCTTGATCACGAAAGATGGAGAGCTCGTGTGAAGTGTACCTATACGTTCCCATGAACATTCTGCTTCCGAAAATCCTTTCCAGTGGACATATCCTTCATAATAGCCGCTCGTCGATCTCCTTAATTTCAGTAGGCCTTCCATTTCGAACTCTCCCTGATTCAGTAGGTACTGGAAGGTTTCTTTAATGTCGGCCGTTAGTCCCAGTGAAGAATCATGGTAGAACTTCATACGCGCCACATGCGCTGTCGTTATTTTCCCGTCCACAATGTTTTGAACCTGATACACGTGGCGTGGAAGTATTCGTAGTCCTCCAAGGGCCTGACCATGTAGGCAAAAGTTTTGACGCCTCACCTGCCTGCCTGACCTTCGCCACCAGCACAAAATCCCCCACAGAAAATGTTGGCAGAGCTCCTTTGCTGGCTCTACGCCTGCTCGCTTCACGCATCTGTTGGGTTACTTCAATAACTCGTTTATGCATAGCATCAGTGGCCTTCGCCAAGTCAATAACCATCACTTTTATCTCTGCGTCGGGGATCTGAACAACATCAACCACTTCGGCATGGTCACGCATTAAGTATGCCAGCATTGATGTGGGTTCTCTTCCAAAGAAAGCTTTGTACGGGAAACAACCTAAGTGCTGTCGATGTGATGAGTTCAATGCCCATTGTACCACAGGGACAAACTTCTCCCAATCATTGGTGGCAGATCGGTATTCAACAAGCAGTGCTTTCAGAATGCGTTGGACTTCTTTCATCATAGACTCTACGGTGCCATTTGTCCATGGAGAATTCGCCACAGAAAACTGGTGATTTACTCCCAACCCATCAGCTAGCTTACGAAGAATCTAGTTCTTAAAGTGAGAAGCGGTGTCGCTGACCAAGACAGATGGGACACCAAGCGTTGTGCACCAGCGTTGCAGAGATTCCGCGGCGTGGGTCACGTTCGCCACAGCAGACGTTTCCAGCATGACGAACCCAGTGATATCCTCTTTCATCACCAGGATGTATTTCATGTTGTCACATTATCCCGTTGATATGTTCGTATCCACGGTGCCATTAGGTTCGTCAGAGTTCCCTATATATAAATAATCGAAGTGTAGACATCCCCCGATTTTGGTTCCGTGTGTTGTTTCACCCAAAGGTCGCGGAATTTTCCCCCCTCCTTTTGAATCAACGCAGCTGAGACAGTCTTCAATAAATGATGCTACGTCAGCTTCCATTGATGACCAGAAGCAAACTGGCCTTAGTCTCGCCAAAGTGGCTTCACGACCTCGATGTCCAGCTTCTCCTCAATGGGCAGACAGACACCAATGGGCGAAGTTTTAGTTCATTTTCATTTTCCGGAATCCACAAGTTCCTTCCATCGTCCATCACATACCCTTCTGTACTCCGTATGACGGGCTGTCCACTGTCCAAAACGAATTTTGATGGGAAATCAGCAGTATTTTCATCTCCTGTAATTCTGACATGCTGCTGTTGGGTGTGGCAAATAACTTCAACCGAAGGAAGACGATTATTGTTGATATCAGGGTGAAAATCCTCCAGGATGGGAACTTCTGGAAGAGGAGCTAGCACTGTTAACACCCTCCGAGCAGTAGGTATTGTAACCCACCTCGACAATAGATCACCCCATAACTTCGCTGAACCAGCAATGTGCTGAATCGTGTACGGATATTGTCCCAGGAAAGTCGACCAGTTTAACAACCGCTGGCTTGTAGCTTTGCTCAGTTTCGTGATAACAGTCAAAGGATTGAAGATGTACATGAGATTTCTGTGATCCGTGCAGATGATGGCTCCACCCCACAGTAACCATTCAGCTCTCTTGTATACTTCTACAATAGCTGATGCTTCTTTGTCCAGCGTAGGCCAGCGGAGTTGTGATCCTCGAAACGATCCGCTGAGAAACTCCAAGGGCTCATAGGGCGCATTTTCGCAGGATCCCCATGATGAGCAGACAAGTCGTCGTCAGGCACTTGTGTGATCATGCCACCCCAACGAAGATCAGATGCATCGGTGAAGACCATGACGGAACAAGTTTCCCGTGGTTGTGCCAATGCGACACACTCCTGCAAAAGAAGCTTGCTTTTTCCCCACGCATCCTCACGCTTATCCTCCCACCTTGCCGTTGAAATCGCCTTTGACGAAGCAGTTCGCTTGTTCCGGCGAGTGACTCCTCGAAGTAAAGATTCCAGCAAATCCCGTAGAGATACTACTTCAGCTAACATCGGTAGATGGAGATGAAGCCAGTTCGTTGCTGCCAGGAAATGCTGAAGTTCAAGGCCTGTCTCAGGACGTCGAAGATTTAGCAAGCCTTCAATACGTGCAGGATCATGGCGGACACCCTCTGCAGAGTATAGTTTTCCACACCACTTTACCTCTGTGGTGAAGAACACGCTTTTTTCCGCGCAAGCATGCATTCGTTGACGTTTAAGCCGTTCAAAGATGAGCACCAAGTTGTTGGCCAGCTCTAGTTTGGTCTTCCCCCACAGTACTATACCACCCACATAGACCGCGCATATGGTACCAACAAGGTCACCTAGCATCCAGTGCATAATTCTTGGAAAGTGAGCAGTGGCGTTCCTGCATCCTTGTGGCATACGTGTGGGCTTCCACAGTCCATCGGGAGTAACAAACGTGAAAACGTCTTGACTCGCAACGTCTAGCGGGATTTGCCAGAACCCTTTAAATATATCCAAGGACATGAAAAAAAGTTGGTTGGCCAGAAGAAGTCCCAGTGACTGAAGGTTGGGTACCGGAAACGGGTCAGGAACAGTGCTGGCATTGATCACACTGTAGTCAATTACCAATCGATACTTGACCGACGGTTTCGGATGATTCTCGAGACCATCTTCCCCATTTCCTGACCATTATTTTCAGAGATTCTTTGGTACTTTAGCCGAGGAAGGTTTGACTACAGCCATTGCTGGGCTAGCAGATGAGGCTCCTAAAGCAGTGGTTACCATACCTGCCTCGGCCAATGTATTGACAAATTTCTTAAGAAAGTTGGCCTTGTCTGGAGCAGCTCGTCTAGGACGTGCGTGTGGAGGTAGGGATCCTGCATTCAGACGCACATGCATGGCTGGAACATCCGCGGGTGGGTCATCCTGTCGAACTCCTGCACGAAAGCAGTCAACACTGTCGACAATAACCGCTTTCTTGACGATATTTAGGGCCTCACCATCTAATCCAGCCTTTTCAGCCATTGTTATCCCAGGTTGAAGTTTAACGATGCAATCTGTAAGCTCAACATCATCCGGTATCATAAGCTCCGGTGAGCTATCCGTTTACAAACAAGCAGGATCATCATATTTTTAGGTTCAGTTCCATGGGCTGCCTGAAGTGGGTCAATACTTTCAGTTGTGTCCGGCTCGATCTCTTTGAGTTGAATCCAGGACGCTGCAGATATGCTAGAGCTGGTACTCGAAGACAATATTGCCTCGACGTCTATACCCAAGCGCTCGATCACAGTAGAGTGACCAAGCAGTAGGAGATCACTACGTAGTNATCATACCCGTCGGGATATTTGACTACACTTGGGTACGAGATATTTGTCATCGAGCCAGTGGTGCAAGCTTGGGGCGATCTACTCCTCGAGTGGAGGGTCAGCTTCTTGGTGCTTGGTTGGAGCACCACCCAGCTTTTTGTCTACGAGTACGAGGTACGAGTACAGTAAATTTGTCAACAAAATATATCTTGAAAGATACTGACGGGTGGAAATTGTCGACATATCTTGTACGGGAGAGGTGAGAGTCAAGGCCAACCCTGCGTAACTTTGCCTTGTAGCTCTGTAAGCATGGCAGACACGGGAGTCAACTCTGGAGCGCGTAGGGTTCGTGTAGGCAGCGAAAGTGCCAGTAGTTCCGTTGCAGATATCGATGACACGCGTTTTCTTGGCAGTGAAAATCCCAGGCAAGGAAATTCTGGTTCTCGTGCGGGAATTCCAGGTGAAGCTCGTCGAGTACGGACCAGATCGCATAGCCGGTCGATGGCTGATAGCCGACAGGGTACTACTGCTGCTGAAAATCAAAGCGCTCCTATAGATAGCAGCTCACCAAGCCATGATATCCATGAAGAGTCGGCCAGAGCGTCAAATCAGACGTAGTAGTGTCGGTGATGATGTTGAAATCCTTCCCACATACAGCGCTCAATCACAACACGCTTACGACTTTGAGCTAATTGCCTCTGCTGTGAGAAGTGGCATGGCTCCCGCCAAGAGGAAGCTACCAAAAGTTACTGGGTGCAGGTGAAAAATATATCCGTGTATTCCTCGATTCGTTGGATGAGATGGAAGCCTGGCGTGATTGCCCTATCCGAGATATAGTGCCGGGGTTTTTACTAGAACGAGTATGTCTAAAAGCAGGATACACAGGTGTTGATGCTCGCATCTCTGATGAAGACTTGTTGGAATGTCTTCATGCAGGTGCATACCCTAAACGTGCGCTAGACCTTATATCTGCGAAATAATCGCTTAGCACTGTAGCTCGTTCGGTTAGTGCTGCGACTGATGCTACTGACATGCATCGGTTTGTTGAGACTCTGTTTGATGTTATGTGCACGTTCGTTGCAGAGGTTGGAACTGTAGATGTTTTCATGGTTAGCGGAAATGTTCGAGGATCTTGGAAATAGGCACCAGCACATCTGCTTTGACCCTTCTGCCTTGCGCTTTTCCAGAAATCCCGCGAATCCACTGTATAATAAAAATACCGTCGTAGAATAGGCATACGCACGCCTCTCGTGGTATCTTGCGGGAGTGCGACAACAAAAAAACATAACAGATACTTCACAAACGTTACCGTTGACAGGCTAAAGTCGATCGATACTTCAGGGCATGACAATGTTTTTTCGTAGGTAGGCCAGGTACATAGTACTCATGATTAAGGTCGGAAGGACACGTGTTCGATTATATCAGAGTGCAGACCCCCCGGTATCCGCACCTCCGTGCAATGCCCAAGTTCTCGGGAACCATGGTGCGGTATCGGCGGCACTCCAGGCGACGACGTGGCAGGTGAAAACCCAGCAAGCGGTGGCGGCGGCGCCGGCAGCGGCGGCGGCGGTGGCGATGTTGACGCTTGTCGCACTGCTTGGCCCATTCAGCACCTTGAAGCAGCCGGAGGGGTACTTGTAGCTGCCGTTGAGGTACCGGTATTAGCATGCCACTGCCTGCAGCTGAGCCTCCTGGTCGCGACTCACGCTCATGTAGGAAGGCTGGGAAGCTAGTGAACATCTTCGTCGCCGGCATCGTTCCATAATATGCATCGTGCAGCGATATTATGACGGCGTTGGTCACCGACACGATGTCGCCGCACGAGGTGTACCACGGAACGATTCCGAAGACGGAGACGCTCACGTTGTTCCAGCCTGGCTACATCAGCTTGAGCTGCGGTCGTAAGTCTCAGCCGCCGGCAGTGGAACGCTACGACCCTAATCGGCGGGCACAGCCAGTCCTCCGACTGCTTCAGGGTGCTGAAGGTGTCCATCTATACGATCTGCTACTCGCGTGACATGCCGTGGGCGTACCCACGCGCCCCGCTGGTGACACCGCCGCCGACAGCGAGCGATGGGGGGGGGAGCGTACGCCCACGCCATGTCACGCGACTAGAAGATTGCATCGGTGGACTCCTTCAGCACCTTGAAGCAGTCGCAGGGGTAGTTGTACCCGCCGTTAATGTACACCGGTAGTAACATGCCACTGCCTATGACTGGGCCTTCTGGTCGCGATTCACGCTCATGTGGCAAGGCTGGAAAACAAATGAGCATCTTCGTCTCTGGTATCATTTCATAATATGCCTCGTGCAGCCATACTGTGACGGTGTTGGTCGACGGCATGATGTCGCCGCACGAGGCGTACTACGGAACGATTCAAAAGACGGAGACGCTCACAGTTTTCCAGCCTGGCTACATCAGCTTGAGTTACGGTCTTAAGTCTCAGCCGCCGGCAGTAGAACGCTACGACCTCAACGGCGGGCACAGCCAGTCCTCCGACTGCTTCAGGGTGCCGAAGGCGTCCATCTGTACGACCTGCTACTCGCGTGACATGACGTGGGCGTACCCTCGCGCCCCGCTGGTCGCACCGCGCCGACAGCGAGCGAGGGGGGGGGGGGGGGGGGGTGGTACACCCACGTCATGCCGCACGACTAGGAGAGCGCACCAGTGGACCCCTTCAGCGTTTTGAAGCAGCCGGAGGGGTAGTTGTACCCGCCGTTAAGGTACCAGTAGTAGCATGCCAGTTCCTGTGGCTGAACCTTCAGGTCGCGATTCACGCTCATGTAGCAAGGCTGGAAAACAAGTGAGCATCTTCATCTCTGGTATCGTTTCATAATATGCCTCGTGCAGCCATACTGTGGCGGCGTTAGTCGACGGCATGATGTCGCCGCACGAGGCGTACTACGGAACGATTCAAAAGACGGAGACGCTCACAGGTTTCCAGCTTGGCTACATCAGCTTGGGTCGTGGTCAGATCTCTCAGCGGCCGGCAGTGGAACACTACCACCTTAGCGGCGGGCACAGCCCCTCCTCCGAGTTCAGGGTGCTGAAGGCATCCATCCGTATGATCTGCCACTCGCGCGACATCACGTGGGCGTACCCTCGCACCCCGCTGGGGACATGCTATGCTTCGTACGGCGATGTTGTGCCGGCGGTGGTCGCCGACAGGACATCGCCGCACGAAGCGTACTACGGAACGGTGCTGAAGACGGAGATGCTCACGGTTTTTCAGCCCGGCTGCATATGAGTAAACCGTGACCAAACGTCTCAGCCGCAGGCGATGGAATGGCTCTACCGGTGCCTTAACGGCGGGTAAAACCTACCCTCCGTCTGCTTCGGAATGGTGAAGGCGTGTCTACCGGTTCGACCTACATGCACGCGTGTGACACGTGACTTGGGCGTACCCTCGCACCTCGCTGGCGGCACCGTCACCGACAGCCGGAGGGGGGGGGGGGGGGGGGGTGGGGGGGGGCAACTTCTTCATGTCACTCCAGTAGCAGACCGCACCGGTGGACGCCTTGATCACCTTGGCGCCGTCGGAATTGTTTTGTAACCACCATCGAGGTACTGGTAGTAGCATGTCACATGCCTGCGACTGACAGTTCTGGTCGCGATTCTCCTGCGTATGCAGCCGAGCTGGAAAATCGTAAGCATTGTCATCTCCTCCAGCGGTTTGTGCTTTCCGCTTTCCAAAGGATCGTGGCGAGGTGTGTGCTACGTGAAGCACGGCTGTAGAGTTGTTGATCTCCCTACAATGGGCACCCCTTCTTAACTTTTTTTCAGTGCACCTTGAAGGTGCCGCTCTAGCTTTTTTAACGCCAGGTTAAACCCTCAGGTTTCTGCTTTGCGCTTTTATTAATGTCCAGAATTACTAGAGTCTGTCTTAAAATCACGGACTAGACTATGCCGATTATGTCATGTGTGAACGACAACAACAGCAATACGACAACGACCCGTTGTAGAAACATATAATCTGATGATGTGCCAGCACGGGAGAGGTCGGACTGCAACATACATGTCGGGTCTGATGTTTATTACGGTCAGACATGAAAAGGGGACTGCCAGAGTCGTGCACATCAAAACGGGCAGTGTATGACTGCTTTCACAAGCGGGCTTCACGCACTATAGTCGACAAAAATCTCAAACGCCCACCAAAAGTCCACACAGTCATCCACAACGCTGCAAAATTAAACCCTGAGATATATTACCTCATTTAACACGCAAAAAAACACACTCTTTCCAAATACTTTCGAACTCACTTTTGCCATCAACGAGGAAAGTTCAAGCGCAAGGCGATATGTCAATGGAAAAATATTGGGAAACTCTTTCCAATGCCAGTGTTTTCGTTTTTGTGTGTGTCCCTTGTTTAGGAGAGAAACGACTTAGATAATCGTTCCAGCGTGTGTGTCGTCTTGCGTGATATACGGTAGTACTGACGAACTTGGGCATCTATGGAGTAGGTGTAAATGTTTTACTCCCTGCTGGTGCAAAACGTGGCATCTTGACTCCGAACACCAACATGATAAACCTCTTCGCGTCGCCCCCCCTACTCCCAGCGCTCTGCGGGATCTCCAGCAACAAGCTGCCGAATCCGACCTGAAGCGCGAGAGGAATCTCGCAGGAGCTGCGGGTTCCTTCGGAGATGGACGCCCTCTTGAAGAACAGCTTTCCGTCAGATCCAAGCATCTCTTCGAGCGTGTCGAACATCGCGCGCGAGAGGCAGAAGGCGCCCTGGCGGCTTCCCAGCAGCTGGTCGAGGCGAAGGCGAGAGAGGCGGCCGGAGCGTTGGAGCAATCGGCAGGCCTTTTGGAGGCCCTTGAGAAGGAGAGAGCCGCAAGGGCCACCGCCGTGAACGCCAGGAGAAACGTCACCCTGGACTTGCGAGCATGTTTGAGGGGTCGGGCGAAGGCGGAGGAGGAGGCGGCGTCGGCAGCCGCGGCGCTCAGGAAGTCGGAAGCGGCCAGGGAATCGCTCGCGCAGAGGCTGGAAGTTCTCCGCGCGGCTAACAAACGCCTCGAGAAGAGGACCACAGCCGCCGCTGCAGTTGGTTCTGCTGCTGCTGGTGCTACCGCTGCTGGTGCTACCACTGGGGTGACTGTGGGGAGCAGCAGCAGCAATGGCGGCGGCGATAGAGGTGGCGGTGACGGTGCTACGGATACGGGTGACAAACTCGCGATAGCTAGAGCACGCCTCAGGACTCTCTCGGCCGGAAACTTGAACGGCGGCACCGGTAACCCCGGCGGCCAAGCGGGAGGGTGCGGGGACAGGGCCGCGATAGACAGGGCGTTGGTCAACGTGGCTGCTGACAAGAAGTGGAAAGGTAAGCTTCGCCAGCTGGAAGTGCAGCGGGAGTCCTACAAGTCTGCCGCGCAGACCGCCGAGATGGGGATGCAGCAGGCGGTCAGAGCGAAGGCGGAGCTGGAAGGGGTGAACCGCAGTCTGGCCCGGAGGCTCGCTGAAATCTCCGACAACGAGTTAGTCGTCAGGGATAAAAGTGGTGGGAGAAGAAGAAAAACCACGACGGAGCCTATCGTTGCACGGGATGGAGAAGGTGTCGGCGCGGCAGGCGTGGGTGCGCAAAATGCGTTCTTGACGTCAAATGGGACGCGTCTAGCCCGCACCGATCAAAACACTGCTCATAAAGAAGGCGCCAAAAGCAGCAGCAGCAGCAGCGACGCCGGGAGAAGGACGTGTGCTGCTTTCGACCCGACACCTCCATTTTTCTCTGGAGGACCGTCGCCGGTTGAGAAGTCGTGGGACCTCGCCGGATCAGGTGACGCGGCGGTAGCAGTAACGGGTGTGCTACTTACTCGATCCTGCCGCACGCGCGAACCCGACCTATCGGGGGAACGTACCGCGTCGACCGTAACGGGCAGCACAGAACAGCAGGAGGACGGCGGGTACCAACAGGAGGAGGCACAAGAACCTGCGGCGGCGGCGCCGCGGGGTTTTGCGCCTCAGGCCACGCGCTCCAACAGCATCGATGCCACGAGCGGCAAAGCGTCTCCACGCGCTCGGTGCGGCGACCGTCAATCCCGCCCGCGGTCTGCCAGCACTGGCAGCGCGTCGCACCGGCGTCACACCGCGCCGAACTCGTGTGGGCGAGAAGAAGTGAAGAGAAATTATGGTGATGGTGGCGGTGATTCTTGCGTGCTTTACAATCGGCTCCTCTCGGAGTCAAGACAGCTCCGCGAAGAAGTTATGTCTGCCGTGCGAAGGAGGCCGTGGCTTGACGGGGACCAGGTCGGGGGCGGCGGTGGCGGCGGCGGTAGTGGCGGGGGTGGCAGTGGCGGTGTTAGCTGCGGGGGATCTGTAGCGCCACGACCTCGCCTTCAAGCGCACCCGCCGGAGGAAACACTGCAGGTTGTTTGTCCGCCGTTTGTCGACGGTGCCAGGAGTGGGGTGGTGGCGCCGCCCGACAGCAACGCGGTCACGACGGTACCGGTAGCGGTGCTGCTGCGGCTCTGTGAACGCGGTGCTCGCGAAGTGAAATGCATCGATGCAGATTATGATGCCACAGGAGGGGGAGGAGGGGGAGGAGGAGGAGGAGGAGAAGAAGGAGAAGAAGGAAGAGGGGGAGGAGGAGAAGAAGGAAGAGGAGAAGCAGGAGCAGGAGGAGAAAGAGGGACGATATCCATCGCTAGAAAAAACGCTGCTGTTGACGATCGGACGGCTGGGGATGCCAACGAGTCTGCCTCCTCTCCGGGAAGAGCTTACTCTTGCGAAGAGCCGACACGCAAATCGAGAGAAAAGCCAGAGGCGGAGGAGACGGCGACGACGCTGCCCCTGGGGATCAGCCCTTCATTAGCCCGACAGGCGAGGATGACAGTACTAGCAGTAATACCGCGGGCGATTATCAAGGCCCACGATGGACCTAAAAACACACAAATCCCTCTATTTTCACGAGCCTGCTTGTAGGTTATAATTACTACTACAGTAGATTTTCTCCCGTAATATCACCAAGAAGTTATTAGCAAGGTACTGCTGTAGTACCGCACTGTAGGCATGATACTAACTGTATGTAGTTCCTTCGACTTTAGGTTATAGGCGTTCGCAGCCCGGAATAAAGCACCCAGCCTCTCGAGGGCTCTGGAAAAAACAAATTTAACCCCGCCCCCGCATCGCCGTTCTGCCCCCCCTCCCGCCCCCGCCCCCACCGACAGGTGCAGGGTGCAGTTTCCCGGGGAGATGAGCGCGGCTTCCTTCAGATCATCGGGCGGTGCGGCAGCGCGACTAGAGGGGGGATAGCACAGCTCCTGTCTATCGAGGCTCCCTAATATGTTTTAACGGCAGCGGCTGATGATAGGAACCCTTCTTGAAAAAACAACAGTATAAATCTGGCTGTGACCTTGCTTGAAGGCCGCCCGCGATATAACAAGAGCAAGGCAGTGGCAGAGGCAATGTCCCTACGTGGCAATCATATGCTGCGGCGCGTTGTGAAAAATCGGGGGTGCTATTATACGTGTGGAGCGTGAATATGACCGAAAACGCTGGTTTACGGTTGAAAAACGTGACGCGACACCAGAGAGATGCGCGGTAGCGCTGCTGCTCGAAACTTCTGGCCGCCACGCAGACCATATATTGTAAAGTTTTCTTGCGCGGGAGGATGTTGTAATAGGAACATTGCTGCCGTTGCCGCCACGTTTTGCCACAACTAAAACAACAACAAACATATGCTTACGTCGTGTGTGAAAAACCTTTAGGATGCGAATCAAAGGCCAGCGACATTCTGTTGTTGAAAGTCCACTATTATTGGCCGTCTGGGCAGTCTGCGCCAAAGACGAGAGTAAAGAGAGGAGTCAACAATCCTATTCATTACAGCAACGAACCCACACAGACACGCAAAACCTACTCGACCTTCGACAAGCCTGGGTCACGGCCCACACACCGACCGAAACGCTGAAACGTCGCGAGACTCGAGAGGGATAGCACCACGCCACACCCGGGCAGAACCAGAGTGCGGAAGGTGCTGAGAACTCTCGGAAAGCGTGTCGCACTCCCGCAAAAGGTTCATCGTTTCACACGGGCGCCTGCCCTCGTCCTGCCCCCGGCGAACCCCCGCTTGCAAGACGCCGACGCGGCGACGACAAAGGCCACCCCCGCCCAGCTACTAATACCTGTTTATCCTCCCAAAACAGATGGCGTTGGGGAAATTAAGGGAGGGGGGGACGGGAGTCGTCCGGGTCCATCCAGCATCTGTTCCTTCAACGATTGACACCGACCCGCCTTCCCCACATTAAAACTCCTCCACATTCCGCATTCCGCGCTCCATACAAGCCAAAACCCAAACGCGCCGGAAGGTACGTATATATACCTCGGCCTCGAGCGGTCTCGGTGTACGTCGACAAGGTTCTGAATTCAGGACACGCCGCCGCAGCCGCGGGAAAGCTTAGTATACTGCCCGAACGTCTCTCCCACCCCCCCATGGTCATAGGACTACGGACGTGCACGACAGGAGTGCTAGCAATGTCGGCCTGGTCGGTGAAAACCCGACATGCTCCGTCCCGGCATTGTAGGGATGCGAGGGTCTAAGGTCATACGACTAC
>MEHQ01003854.1:0-12991 GCA_008828725.1 Saccharina japonica
CCAAAATAAGTATTCCGGAGGACCATCAGTAAATAGGATCAATTTTTTTATTAATAAATATGAATAGGAAAAATAGGAAAACATATCGTTTTTGTGAGTACTGTATATCCTATATACCATGGTCCCCCATAATAGTGGTAATCAGGCAAGGCTTTTCATTGATTATTGACGGGACGGTATTGACGGCAACGACGGGACGGGACGGAACGGAGCGGTAAAACCGTCGTCAAATTGGTACCGTGGCCCACCCAGTCTCGTCCCGTCCCGTCATCAATATCAGTTACCGTTGACTCGTACCCTCGGCAGGTGCTCCTCTCCTATGCGCGCCGCGAAACCCGCAAACAATACCCTTGTTTTTCGCACCGTCACCTCAATGCTATCGGAGTATATCTTGGCAAGAGCACGTGCGTAGGATAAGTTGTAGTGTACGCATTTCCGTTTCCGCCAGCCGAGGCATCGGAGGAGCATCAAGCGATACACCTGCCGTAGCCTGCCATAGTCAGCCGGGTTCGGACTGCACGTGACGCACCCGTGCAGTATTGTCTCGATTGCCTCAGCTTGCAGCAGCCGCACTTTCAGCCGCAAGCCCACACGCGGGAGGTCATAGATTTAACGTTTGTACCGCCCGAAGCCGGCCCATCCCCTCTGGAGTCGACGAGTGACCTAGACACTTGAGATCCCAGTTTGCGCTGATAGCCCCGTCCAAGTACACAAACTTGGCCGTTTGTTTGTACACCTGGCCGGCTGCGGTGGCGTCGAACGACAGTTTCGCCACATATTTTATTTGCAGACACATGAGCTCCGTCTCAGCCTCCGAGACCATAAGTTCGAACGACGCACACACAGTCACGATCACCGCCATCGTCCTCTCGAAACCTCCTGGTGGTCTCGATACAATGTCTGCATCGCCAACATGCAGCATCCCCCACAACCTAGGGGTCTCCTCCTCCCCCCCCCCATAGGTTGTGTCAGCCCGTGCTTCCCTCTCTTCTACTTCCCCTTGTCCTTCTTTCGTTGGAGTTGTACCATGTTGTCCGTGACTGCGTTGGTGATAAAGCGTTTCCCGGCCATGCGTAGCATCGCCGTGAAAAACACGGTGAACAGCAACGGCGCGAGTACAAACCCCTGCCGAGGACCCTACTCCACATCGAACGTATCGGAGCACTCGCCATCGTCTAGCCGCACACAAGCTCGCATGACGTCGTGGAATTGGCGGATGACGGCGAGCATTCTCGGTGGCACGCCAAAGCGAGATAGGGCAGTCCACAGGAGGCATCGATCTACGGAGTCGTCATATTTAGTGAGGTCGATAAAGCACACGGACAGCGGGGTGTCCTTCTTCGTTGCCAGTTCCTGCAAGCATCGCACCACGAGCCGCATGTCCACGGTCGCACTGGGATCTGAAACCACACTGCTCGTCGGACAGGATACCTTCAAGTTCACAGTAATTGCTGAGGTGGCCCGCGATGACTTGGAGGAGTACGATGCCCGCATCCACGAGGGAGATACCACGATAGTTATCACACTCCGACCTATATTATTCTCGCGCAGCACCTTGGTCATTGCGTCCTTCCATTGTTGCGGCACGCCTCCTCCCGTCTACATAGCGACGATGGTATCGTAGAAGGTTACCAGGGTGTCCGAAGTTCCCTCGTTGGCCAGGGCCTTCAGGAGTTCAACCGGGAGGCCATCCGACCCAACCGCCTTGCAGTTCGCCATCACCCGGATCGTTTGTTCCACCTCGTACCTAGACGTATCGTCGCCCAGTGGCATGCACGGGGATCATGCCTTGAGCTCGTCGACGATAATGGGGTCAAGGGTCGGCGACTTGATATTTAGATATGGTACCCATATACATATCAGGTCATATTTTGCATGTATGCATATATATCTGAACCAATCATCTTTACGTACGTGCATACATACATGCGTGCCTAACTGATACATACATGCCATATATTTCTACCCATCAGTCTATTTGTTTGTGGGGCGTGATATGTTTGACACTGTGGAACAGACATGCACGCACATCGTGATTGAGCATAGAACACGTGTGCCATGATGACACCCCAACATGACTCCATGATCACACCTACATGCCATATATTCCTACCCGTCAGGCCTTTTGTTTGTGGGGCGTGAGACGTTTTGACACGGGAACAAACATGCACGCAAATCGTGATGGAGCAAAGAGCACGTGAGCCATGATGACACCCGAACCTGACTCCATGATCACACGCGAACGTGGAGTATATTTGATCATGGGGCCAACATGGGTTTGTTCAATGGAGCAAACATGTGCACTCGTCTCTCCTACACCCAACAAATAAATGTATTAACAGGGTCCGCCCCCACCTGTATGGGCCTTGATGGAACGTGCCTGGTATCAGTAGCTATTTTCTCGGGAGGAAAAGAAAACACACGAAACTACAGCCGTAAGACAAATATATACTTACATACTTCGTACTGATCTTAAATACAATCCCGTGACAAGAGGTACGGTGTACGAGAGTACGATGGTGGCGAACCCGAGTTCGATTCTCGGATTGGACACCATGATACAAACTTTTCGTTTGGTCAACATAGGTCAATGACAGTTTGTGGTACTTATTTCCCGTTATCGATTGCCGCTCGTGGTAACCGTTATCCGGGAGTCGCCTAGCCATTCTCGACGTCTGACGATTTAGCTTGTACCGAGCTCGTGTATTGACACTACCTGGGTCCTCGTGGTGAACAAGTGCCGGCGTTGGTGGCCTTGCTGCTCTCGCCTCCTCCAGCTGACGAAGCTCCAACTCACAGAGTGATTGGCTTTATATGGCTCAGATGCGTCATGTGCCCGCTCCACTTAATTTGTGAGCAAGAAGGGCCCTCCTCACGGGATTCGGAATTAATCCGGTATTCCACGTAAAGAGGCCTTTATCACGAGGGCAGGTTAATTCTTCATCGCCATGGGACTGGGTTTCCCCCTAGCGACTTCGAATGCTGCGTACTACCTAGGTGCACCGTCGTAACACCAGCTTTAAATGATGCTGGTACTGATAGAACAATGGTCAAACGGGACTATTCTTGATTTCCTCCGGATCAGGAAGAATAGCGAGGTGTACGTCTTTAGAAATCCCAACCCTCGTGGTTCCTTCTTGCTGACAAAAACAGGTAGCACACGCAGCTTGCAAAGATTAGTCTCGTTGACATTTTAGATATCACAGATGGTGTGTCTTTTTTTTCTTTTTGAAAAAAAAACAGGTTTCTACGCCGGATACGTGGCGAGTGCCTTCACGTTCGGCCGGTTCGTGAGCAGTTACACCTTGGGGCAAATGACTGATTCCGTCGGGAGGAAACCGGTGATTATTGCTGGGCTGTTGTCAATCATGGTGTTCTCCCTGGCCTTTGGACTGTCCCCTACCTTCGGCTTTGCCATTACAACGAGGTGCGTACAGAACCTAAAGCCGTCGCCCGTGAAGTTTTACATCGATGTGTTTGTCCAGGTCCCGAGGAATCGTTTCTCGCTTACGGCGCCGACTTGCATTGCCCGGGCGGTTCCTACGTAGCAGTTGGATTCGCGTGTAAGCTCTGTAGATACGCCCAGCTTCATTCGATATCTGATACCTGGTAACTGATTGTTTGATATTTGGCCTTTTAAACTTGATCTACCTTTGACGTTGACATGTTGACCATTGATCTTTGGCCTTTGATCCAACCGCCTTCTCTTCGTCGAACAGGTTCATCCTTGGGCTGACAAATGGCATCGCACTCGCCCTGAGAACCACAATGCGCGAGGTTTGCGGAGAAGAGCACATTCTGCAAGGGATGACGTATCTCAACGGTAATAACAGCTCCTCCGCGCTTGAAACCTTGAAAATGTATTGGCGATAAGCTTGAAGCACGTAGTACAGGCAAGCGTGCAGCTGCTGAGGCGTGAACTGACCGCTGTGTGTAGCTGGAAAGTCCGGGGAGGCAAATGCTTTAGTTCACTTGTTAGGTAAACCCGCTCGAGGAGCTCCAGCTCCCTCTTATCCATTATCCTGGTAGATCCATGATGGTGGTGTGGCCCAAGGCCGGTATACTGATTAAGCTCCCAGTAGAAGAAAGATGGTAGAGAACAGAGGAGTCGGGGGGGAGTAAACGAGAGGGGGGGCTAAAGCCATGCCCTCGAGGTCATCAATAATGTCCTGAACTCTATACGTAATACAAGTACGTTCGTACAAAACTATATATACACGACCCTAAATTCCATACCGCACTCTCAGAGTTGTTCTGTTCCCAAGAAATGAAAACCAACAATCCAATTCAGTCCAGTACGTACGTACTTGATATCTGAAAGGCTGCTGCCCTGCCTTGACGCTACGAGTACCAAAGAATACTTGCTACTGACATGAACACACACCCGTACTAGGCGGGTGCATCATGCTTTCTGCTATATCAGACATCAGGCTATGTATCCCTGCTGTGTGCATACTGCGGTTACTTACACGTATGAGATGACTCTGTCACTAAGCCTCGACTAGATGGTTACTGGATACACACTGAATACAAAGTAACCAGGTATACTCGTAGTACGTACATAGTACCAAGTACATCATACTCGTAGTACGAGCTACGTTTTGTACCAGATGACTATGTTGTTACCAAGCTGCGACTAGATGATACTGACTACTGCTGTAATAAGCGTCATCTCTATTAAAGTGTCCCTACCTTCCCTCGAGAGTCTTGGTGGAGCTTGACGACTTTAGCAAAACGCCGTTGTGCGCCGTCGTTCGATGTATAGATCTCTAATAGCGAGGTCCATAACCTGTTGGAATGGTGGGTGTCGAGACTCTCTTTCTGTGAGTTGAGATACAGAGGTGGTACCAAGTTACTGTGGAAAACCCTTGTGGTGGTGGGGAAACCCTTATTGAAAGGGAAGGCGCTTGCTATGTGAAATCATGTGCGCGTTAACAAGAGACGACAAGGGTAAAAGCGATTGAAAAGAGAGTAATCAAGTTGGATGTAACAATCGCCTAGTTGTATCGTCAAGATGCACACGGTACGTTAAGATATATTATATATGGGCTACTGTAGCGACCGACTTTCCGTCCTTCAGCAACATTTCATCATTCGCTCGTACTTAGGGTGGGAAAATATCCACTCTTTGCAACTGCCCCCTTCTCGATATAGCAGATAAACATACACATCTTTCAGAATGACGAAGAGAAATTACTGAACTCGGAGTCTCGCGACGCACAGTGTTTGCCTAAATACCAAAACTGAGAGGTTCGTGTTTGTGTGTACTGTAGTGACTTCACGTCAACTACGGTACAGTAGTACATAATATGGAAACTGGTTCCTCGCTGGGAGATCTACTGAGATCTACTGTACTACAGTTAGATGACGTCTATGAGTAGACGTAGATTGTTTGTAGAACTACGATAGTTCCCCGCGTTTCCGCAGCAGAACTGCTCCGTGAACTCGTATACCTGCAACTGCTGACCCCTCCGGTGGGCGTAGGAATAGGCTGTGCTCATTGCTGGTTTCCTCGTCTTGTCCAACTGTGCACAGGTGGCAAAGCCGTCAGTATCGTGCTGGGTACCGGGATCGGAGGACTCCTAGCGCAACCGGCTCTCAATTTCCCAACGATATTCTCGGGTGAAGGCATTCTGGGGAAGTAAGTGTATACAATACTGTATTTCGGTAACTGTATACCAAGACGCGTTGTTCTCGTGGTGCCCAAAACAACCGATTGTTTGCCGCGCATGCCGTGTAGGGGTGGTGGCTTTTTCGGACTCCGTAGAGGAAGGCTCATCTACACGACATCAACCAGCTGGACCGATCTCTCGGCCTGTTTTGTTTTTTCGGTGCACCCCAAGGGTGAAACGTTTCAGTCAATAGCTGGGTAAGACGGAAACGTGGGGTGCCCTCGCCATAACTAAAGGGTACCAGTATATATCAGCCTTGCCTATATCTTGCCCTGCGTCCTGGCGCCATCACTTCTCACGAATCGTTTGAATGGCCGCGTAGGTACCCGTTTCTTCTCCCAAACCTCGTGGGGGCGTGTGGCGCGCTTGTACTGCTGCCTCTTGTAATAATATTTGTGCCCGAGACAAAGGACTTCGATAATCCGCCTGCCGGAGGGAAATTAAGCAGGTGAGGGAGCAAGTACTGGTACGAAAAAGGATTTGGGCGCGTGTTGCACGGAGTTAAGGCGTAAGCGGTTTAGCAAAAGTTGCTTTTATGTCTGGTGTTGCCTTCTACATTGCCAGGGTATTCAGTACTAACCGAGTGTTCTGCCCTTTGGGAGGTGGTTCGTCTACTATTATATGCGGGCAGACGTTAGATGCTCACGTAAGCAAAATTGCGATATAGTTGCCGATACCAAAATGACCGCAGTGTGTGTCTCGCCCTGGCGAATCTTGCGCTGTTAAACAGCGATATTTATCACCGTAAAGCCCATGCTCATCATCGAGGAAATAAATGATAAACGCTTCAACTCGGCTAACGTGTATGCTCAAGCCAGTTCCCTGCCATAGCGAGAATGTAGCAGCGTTCACGTTTTTGGGTGGGCTGTAACTTGAGTGTGTATCGGCGAGGTGGCTGCCGTACTGGGGAATGAAACCACTTCAACGACTATTTTACGTCAAAAACATATTTTAGCTATCATCTAACTGTCACGCTCTCGGCATTTTCCAACGTTGTCTTCGTTCAACAGTAGGAGGGAGACGACCGAGAAGCATTCCCCAGAGGGAACGCCTGGCTACGGGGCAGTCAATGGTGTTTACAATGGCGCCGCTAGCGGCGCCTTAGCGTACCAGCCGATCGCGGACGGCAGCGGCACGGAGAAGCTATCTCAACAAAGCGTAGGAATGCCCACCACTGAGCTGAAAGAAACTAACGGCGGCGTTGGTGATGGTCACCTGATGAATTACAAAAAGGAGACCGGCGTGTGGGGACCGGACGGGCTACTGGCGGTACCACACGTGAAAATGGTACTTTCGCTCGTTTGTGTTGTGCAGGTGAGATAGTAAAGGTTACAGCCAAACTCTATCATCGTGTGAAGACATGAGCATGCGAGGGGTCACAATCCTTTCAAACTGTGGTGGCTGGAAGGCATGATTCTCCTTGGCGTGCTGTGTATATGTTCGTATGATACAGGCCTTGTGTCGAGTTTGTAAGCGTGCCGTGGCTTCCAAGGTGGTCCCTTAGAAGGTCCGTCGGAGGGCGTGACTTTAGGTTATACCTCGTAGATCCTCGCAGTAGGTGTCTGATGTCGTGTCGAACTCTAACTAAAGCCCTGAACGCCCCTTGCTCAAGGGCTACTATGGGTTATCGTACAACAAACGCGCAATTGCTTCCGCCGCCGATGATTGTTCACCCTCTGGGACCCCTTTTAAGGGATAGCGACCAAAAACAACGGCAACTTTGGTGTTACCGACTGTCTACGAGAAGCGTGAGCTCCCAGCAGGTGCGGGGAGGGTCATGTTACGCCCGTGCCGTGCGACGCCTTGAACTGTAACCCGACACACATTTTTAGCATCCCCCAATCACGCAGTGGTCGTTACTACTGCTGAAACCGTCACGTTTTCCCTCTTAAGTCCCAAATGGTTAAACCCGCCGCCGACGACGAAATTGGTGCCATAATCAGGCTGTGCTTATTGGCTTTGAAGAGGCCTACCCTCTTTGGACGCTCAGCACCCCCGACGTTGGAGGACTAGGCTGGGGCCCCGTCGAGATCGGCAAGGTGCGCTCAATCACTGGAAAGGGCCGGGTGGTTTTGCTGAAATGTACGGGTTGCCATGTCAGCGTGGCTGGCGATCACTGGGTATACCTAGTGTATTTTTATTTGGGCAATGGTCATTTGGGGGTATACCCCCTGGTTTTACGGCCATTTGGGGGTAGGCTCAACTTGCGCCCGCGGAAAGGGCTCCCGCGGGCCCAAACAGGCCTCAAACGCCATTCCGAAGCCCTGGCGAGATGCCCGAAGCCCGCCCCAAGCACGCACATGTTTTTTTTTTTTTTTTCAGGCACGTCTTTGGGCCTTACAGGGCGGCGGCGCACGAGGGAGCAGACTAAGCCCCCCGTTTGACCACATCTCGGGGGGGGATAACCCCTCGTACCTACTAAATTTATCTACTCCCCCCGATTGACCACTTTTTTCACCCCGTTCGACCGAAACCATACCCCCGTTTGACCATCTGCGACAGCCTCAAAAGCGACTACAGCAGTACGTATCCATGTCACCGCCGAACAGACCGAATAGACCACGTGGCGGAACATCCAGAACTCGCGAATAGTCTGGATCGTTTGCCCCCCAAAATATCGGCGGAACAACATAAAAATCAAATCTTCATACGCGACATGAAGATATCGGCTCTTCTCAGAACATGTTTTTTTGTTTTTTTTTTTGTTTGTCCATCCCATGTAGGCCATTGTGATGGCAAAAGGAAGTGGTGTGAGAAGCAGGACACATACGGGTACTATTAATAGATGCTCGGCGTATCTCAGAGTGTCGTGGTGTTCTGTCCTCGGTCCTTCGGTGCCGGGGGCTCTAAGCAAACACACCAGCCTGCCGTCCAACACACAGCTACGCAAACACACCAGCCTGTCGTCCAACACACAGCACAGACACCCAGCGCGGCTTTGAGTAAATTGCTTTTAAAGGCGACAACCTACTGCCAAGAGTACTGGGAGTATTGAGTAGGGAGTACACAGGAACCGTTTGGAGTTTGTTACGAGTAATCGTAGCTGCCGTTTCTTCGTGGTTACCCGTAATGTTATAAGTGGCCTATATTACCCGTAATTACCGTAGTTCAAACAAATCACTGCTGAAACGTACCACGCACCGGTACGTTTGTAACCAGGTTCGTTGCGACGCGAAAAAAGCAAGGAAGTCCCTCGACCCCCAACCCGTGGGAAGGACAAACAGGATGAGGGGTCAACACGAACGAAAGGGAAAGGGGAAGAGGGGCGAAACTAACAGATACCGCAAAATAGAGGCTAAGAAAACCAGAGGGACCCAAGGTCGGCACAGCGGTCCCGTACTCGTCAATCTCGACTCCAGTAGTAAAGTCGCTCCACTGAATAATTAAGTATAGTATAGTGGCATCAGCGCCAGCTCATCCAGTAGAGTATAATTAAGTAGTAGTATATAGAGTATACGCATATAGGGTAGTATAATATCTACTAGTTATAAGCCGCTAGGTCGAGTAAGTGACACATAGTTGAAGTGCACGAGTAGTAACATAAGTAACATGTCTGTGCGCTCCCGTCATAGCGCGTCTCGGATATTGATACATGGGCCGACGAGCGCGACGAAGCCCACCTCCACAATAACACCCTCGAACCGAAACCGCACACGTTGCGCCTGATGCTGCTTGCTTGTCGCCAAAGACCGCGCGTCCGCGCCAGGCGGGGACGCTCCCGTCCACAAAACCAACCACGCGACCACTCACTGAGCGCAACAGCAACCGACACCACGCGAAGCAACCCAGCACGCCAGCACGAACACCATCCCCGCAACCCCACACCCCCTGAGAATACGCGACATCCCTAAGTACCCGCAAGTATTGTCTCTTCAATCGCACTTCCCTGTTTACCCATCCAGCGAGATGACTAACACTGTTCTGGACGGACAAGCCCGATATCTCTCCATAGTCTCCGCTCATGAAGATTTGATTCTTTATTCCGCGATATTTGGGCGGGCCAAACCATCCCCACACCATCTCGCGAGTCTGCCGCATGTTTCCCCACGGTCTATTCGGTCCTGCTCGGCGGGACCATGATACCGTACTTACTTACGCCTGCCCTCCAGTCCGCTTCTCGAGGTCGTCGCCCCAGCATGGCTCAACCCGGGTATGGTTTCGTCGAAGCGGGTGAAAAAAGTGTCAATCGGGAGTTAATATATTTATAGTACGAGGGTTAATCCCCCCCCAAATGTGTCAAAACGTGGGCTTAGTCTCTCCCCTCGTGCCGCCGGCCTTCAACCCCCCCACCAACTCCAACAAAACAAAAACAAAACATGCTGCTGCTTGCGGCGCTTCGGTCATCTCGCCAGGCTCGAATGTCGTTTTGAGGCCTGTTTGGGCCCGCGGAGCCCCTTTCGCGGCGCTAAGTTGAGCCTACCCCCCGAAATGCCGTAAAACAGGGTATTACCCCCCAAATGACCATGCCCTAAATCATATATAGCCGTCCACCTCCACCATAATTAATGTGCATGCAGCCGCTCAGCGAACTTGGATCCAAGCGGATCGGACCAACGAAGGCGGTCAATGTTACTCCTGTTCGTAGCCACCATGACCCATATTACGACCGTGAATGTTCTCAACTCGAAAAACAAATATATTCAAATCCCTGTAGGTTCTTTATTCTAAATCCCTTTAGTTTATAATGTTTAACAGCTCGAATACCTCTATTGTTTTTGACCTGAGTTGTTTTTTTTACTGCCGTTGTTTACCCGTGATTTTCTGACCGTTGATTTTCCTGAAACCGCGATTTCTGACCGTTTTTGTCACCGCTTTTCGCACACTAGTGAAACCGCTCTCTAACAAGCACCACACCGCTCGCGCGTGCCTTGCACATTCACCCTCGCCCTGGAGATGGCCTCGGCAACCTCGGCAGGACCCGCCCTCCCCGTCCAAATTCCGTATTCATGATGTTACGGTTTTTTTTACATGATAGTAGATAATATCACTAAACCATTGATATTCGACATCAATTAATTTTTCTAAATATATTTTAAAAAGACCATTGTGACGTCTTAGATAAATCTGCTCGTTGGTGCCAAATAGTTATTTTCCCCTACATCTCGACTTGGTAACAGTGAAAAGTTTAACAAATAGAAAGATCGCTGCTAATTCGTAGCATTACCGTGCCTGATTTTTCCTGACAAAATCTTCTAATCCCGTCGGCTGACACTGAACCTCGGGGAAAGCGAAACATCCTGTCATCATAGAAAGGACCGGGGAACCGACTGTTTGGGTGCTACCTTGCGTCCGCAGAATTCAGCTCGGGAGAGATACGCGATCCAGCTCATTTCGCGGGCACCACATCCTTGTCCCGAAAAAAGAGATAAATTTTTATAAAACAACTTCAACGGATCTTACAATTTAGATGCTCCAGAAATATATTCGCGAAACAAAAAACAAGCAGGTTCAATCGCAAAAGGCGCCATCCTACGGGCGCCACGAGTCACCACCATCACTCAAAGCCGGCCGACCGGCTGTCGATACAAATGTGGAAGCTTAACGTGGACGGATTCGATAGTACACGGGGAGCCTAGCCAAAATGCCGACGTCTGATGCCAGAATAGCATATCCGCGAGAACACTACAACACTGAAAGAACACAAAACAAACATCTATCACACACAGATGATCGCCTTAACATAATATATACAGTATCCCTAACGCCACGTCACAACCCAGCGAGCACTGACAGCAGAAAAAAGCCGTGGTAGATGCACTAGTTCCAGATACACAGCAGAGGAAAAGCCCAGAACCCCTGGCGCGCAAAGTGACACTTTAGACCGCTGGACGGACTAACAACGAAGAGTAACAGCAGTACGGACATCAAAATTATTCTATAGTTATTCTCCGCCGCACCAGTCACCACCAGAGCTCGTTAAACACCCTGCAATGTATCAATCAACACAGTCAATAACGGCCAAAACTTGGCTGCCATAAGAGGCTCTATCCTCGGCGTAAAACAACACCCAACCGAGAGTGAACCTACTAGCTTTGATTTGTTGTGCTCCCTCTAGCTCGGAGGTCGTTCCGCTTTGTTGGATCAAGTAGTTAATTTCAAGATACTTACTATATTTGGTCGATCATCTTCGCAGACAAACGACGATCTAGATCGTCCGGAAGCTGAGCATCAAAGCTGGACTGCAAGTAATCAGAGCTAGAGACTTGTAACATTCACACAGGCGATTAGAAACGCTACCAGAACACAGTTACAAGTTGTCAAGAATAATTGCACACAGTGTCACACGCCCCAGCTCAGCCCGTCTACCAGTTAAAAATCGCATTTGTAAAGCTGTCTTCCATCCATGACCAGTTCTACGCCGTCAACATAATTGACAGAATATAATAGCGAATTGCGCCTGAAAAGCGCGCCAGTCCGCGTCGCGGCGGCTCTGCATGCCCTGGTCAACTGCATCCAACACGTCACGCGTGAATTCCAAACCGCACTAAAGCGTAAATTGACATTAACACGCTTACCATTCCAACGCTTAGATGCCCCTACTTAACTCTCCTGCCTCAAAACTAAGTCATCGACCACACCCAGCTCCACCGCTTGCAGCTCGTTAACCTCCGCGAGCCGTGCAGCGCCTGACCTACGCGGCTGTTCACATGCCTTATCCGTTCTGGTTTTCCCGCTGGGTCTGGCCGACTCAATTATTAAATGCAAGTTAAGGAATAAAAATATGGATTACATTTCCCTGACTTTTACGACACAGAACGCCCATGGTCGAGCCCCCCCAGCTCGCTTTCGACCAATCATGGCCCGTAGCGCGCAATGGAATACCTCTCGGGAACCCCCCAGTCCCGCTGCACCCGGGACAAGGGCTCTAATCCCCGGTTCGATTCTTTCCGTCTCTCCTCCAACCAGCCCGGGGACGAATGATCAAACGATCCTCGCCGGATCAATTAAATCCTTGGCCGCGCAAGGTAAAACCGCCTAGCCCCACAGGCCGATCAACTGATTGGCTGGCTCCGAAACCAAGGCCAGTACCACACAGGGAGATAGGGACTTATATCCCCGCGTCGGAAACCACCCTAATATACATGTACAATCCAACAGCCCGGCACAAAAACGCGAGATCTCCCCGTCGACCTACCGTCCGCGCACGGTGTGAAATCAACAGCCACACCGGCTGATCGCAGATACTCGTGCCTGGGCTCGATATAGGCCAGAGCACCCGGAGGACATTAATAATCCCGTTCGGAAACTGCCGCCATGCATCCCCCTCACCCGGGACGATTGTTCCCATGCCCCGTTCAATAATCTTCCGTATTACACTC
>MEHQ01003854.1:13015-38136 GCA_008828725.1 Saccharina japonica
AAAAACATGTGCGTGCTTGGGGCGGGCTTCGGGCATCTCGCCAGGGCTTCGGAATGGCGTTTGAGGCCTGTTTGGGCCCGCGGGAGCCCTTTCCGCGGGCGCAAGTTGAGCCTACCCCCAAATGGCCGTAAAAGCAGGGGGTATACCCCCAAATGACCATTGCCCTTTTTATTTCCAGGTCTCATGATGTGGACCAGTATCATCAATGTTATGTTTGAAAGGTTGTCACTTGACTAAACTTTAATAATGAACCCAGGCCGTATATGTATAGGTACCAAATCGACATTTTCTCGGAATACTTTCACCTTTCTCCTCCGCGCGCGGGTCGTTTCTCGCGCTGTCAGCTGCGGAGCACGCAGGGGGGCCGCGTGTACGCCACGGCGCAAATGCGGGTCCCGGCCGAGGCCCGTGGGGCGTGCTCTGGGCCTTCAAAGTCGCGATTTCTGGCAAATAACTCAGGGGAGACGTTCCTACTTGATACCGCCTCGCACCTATCATGTAAAACCTGCCGTACGACTGGTTTTTGGTTCGTTTTTGACCCACCACATGAACGGAACACATACAGCACGCGTCACGCACGAGACAAGAATATGGACCACACCAACTTGACATTGAACGAGGCACACATAAAGCGTCATGCAGCAGTAGATGATATCACGTTGCATGCGTCTGCTTTCTCTCTGGGCTGGGTACATGCGCATTTTATGTAAATCTGCAAATTTGGCCCCAACATTTTTCAAGCTACGTGGAGTACACATACATACACAGATCTACGATGAGTACGTATGCATGCATATCATAAAAGTCAATCTACGTAAAACGATAGGCCGATCAACATGCGGACGAATATTTTGTTACAGCAGTAGTACTGCGTACGAGTCCTGCTGAATGTTGCGGGTGCATGTCTAGACTTCAAACTACAAAGCAGCCAAGGCGCCACTTATCGAACAGCACAGTAACAGTACAGCAGAATAAGCTGTATAACACGCAGTAGTAGCCGCTGTTCAGAGTGTTGCCTGTGTGACGGCTGTGGTGTCCAGTATGCGTGCGCAGGACCCGTACCACACAGCTAGCAGGGGGGATCCAGCAGGTGTAGTTGTGACAGCTATATGCGAACTATAGTATACCGCTGTGTTCTGTGTTTCTTTGTATGGGCGTGCCGGTGTGTGTATGTTTGATGTATCCTATTCCAGCAGAAACTCCCCTCTGGTCGCGCAGTACAGCAGAGGTTGAAAACGGCAAAACAGCTAATACCCGTTACGAGTATGGATAACTCTGTATACTCGCGAGAGTTTGGGCTCCGGGCACCCGGGTATCCAGCTGTTCGACGGGTACGCTTAGACGAGTACTCGGGCTGCTAAACGCGCACCAGGGTACACTGCTCTCCAGTACAACAGCTAGATCTAACTGCTGTGTGTGCTGTGTGTACTCACTTGTTGTGTATTGTTTATTGTATGTGCTCTGTGCTATGCTGTCGGTACTGTTTTGTGTGCAGGCACTTTTTCTGTTGTATGTGTGTACTTTGGGTGTGCTCTGTGTGTTTAGTCTTCGTACTGAACTATTTTGCCCTATATGTACTCTGTGTGATATGTAATATAATATGTGCTGCTGTAGCCGTATCCTACGAGGGCCTGCTCAGCCAGGGTCATCCATAACGAACAGAAGACGAAACTTTCGAGTTGTGACATTTAATCCAAGAATCTTTGCGAGTGGTGCGCGACTGGGGCCGGGCCGGGACGGGCCGGGCCCGTGATATATGTTGAAGTCACCGGCCGAATGACGACATAGATAGGCTGTGATATTTCAATCTCCCGCGCCGCCGGTGTGGTCCTGCTAGCACGATGCCAATCTCACAGGTCGTATGCCCGGCCTCGCCCGGATTCTCAAGATACTTTGCTTCGTTTTTGTTTGAGACGTGCCGCCTCCTCCTCGAGGCTTCGAGGCCGCAATGTTCTCGTTCGCCAGCGCCCAGCGGTTGCTTTGGGGGGCCGCTTGCTGCCCGCAGTGTAGGCGATAGAGTCAGCTGTATGCCCTCATATCTGGTCTTTGGATATACCGTTGGGTTGCGTGGATTTTATATGAAGTACACTTATCATGCGCATTTACTGCAAAAATGTATTCAAAATACAGTACGAGTATAGTCACGACCAAAACAATGACGCAGATCGTGACTTCGATTCTTTGCGTAAGGTTAAAACACTGAATGGCGTCAAGATTCACGAGTGGTTCTTCGTGAACCTACTAGATATAACAAATCACCATTCAACACAAGTACAGCATTAATAGTAGTAGTATAGGTGCCTGCAGTTAAGAAATAACGTGTCGAGAAAAATGAGCCCAGATTGGCACGAACAATAGAAAAACTCGGTTAAAAAACACATCTCATCAGTGTGGGATCGACTGTCAACCCTACACAAAATAGTTAGATCGACGTCGGAAACAAAATAAGTCGTTGAGCCTGGACGTCAAACTGAAGCTTCTTAACACCGGGAGCCCGCTGTACCTTAGATATGATATAATCTAGTGTCATTTATTTGTTTTGTATATGGAATCGTCCTCGCTACTACTTTTCCCTCTACACTATACAGCAGTCTATGCAACACAAGTTTGCTCCAAAAAGGGTCCAAAAAGGGAAGTACGAAGCATGTGCGATCTATATTTTCAACTTGCGACACCCCCGGGATTTCAAGTGACCAACATCCCGAAGGGGAACCTTGTATTCGTATACCAAATCTGTGAAGTCAAGGAAAAACCTCATGCCCGTCAATAGAGCTGAAAGCACCTAAAGCTGAACCTGAACCTGACCCCACCTCACCTGAAGGTGTGGTTGTTTACTGTAATAACAACCGTTAGATCCCAAAGGACCTTCCTGACCAATGCCACCTTGTAAGGGTGGTGCCTTATTTTCTGAGATCCTCGCGTGAGGAGCTCAACGTCTCATCCGAAACACGACTTCGAACAAGTTTTTTCCTCGTACCCCCGACCAAACTTATCACGCGCTACGAACACGTACTCCTGAAACAACTGTGTTGGTAAGAGTATCACACTAGTGTAGTCAGTATATGCTCGCTTGGGGAAGCTAATCCGGGCAGAAAAACATGACCCAAAACGTCGTAGGCCTACCGTACCATCGTCGCGTTGACAGGTTTTTCTCACGGCTGGCCTGGTCGGGGCGGTGTTGCAGCTCGTCTTATTTCCTCGAGCCGTCAAAGCGCTCGGAATCACGAAGTGGCAGCGACTGGGCTGTATCCTGGCCGTACCCGCCTTCATCGCCGTTCCGTGCTCCAAGGTCCTGAGCTGGAACGAACGCAGCCTTTTCTTTGCATCTGTGGCAGGCACCTCTCTCGTGTATTGCTCAATGGCCATGGTGAGTCTACTAAACTCGCACGATGGCAAACTAGCTCGATAGGTATATAGTCGGGGCTTGACGGTGAACCCACGACGCATACCTGCTCTCCACGGATACCCGGCAAATTCCAACCCCGTATGTTACCCTGCTGCTCTTATACCCGCCTTGTTTCAGATCAGGGTCGATCCCATCAGCGGGAAATACTGCCGATACGCACGGTTATTTTGAAGCACGTAGAGGTACGTATAAAGCCTGGAGTAATCTATGGGTGCCCGCGGGGGCGCTAGTTTAGTTATTGAGGTCGTTTGCTTGGTCGTCAAAAGGGCGTCAGTTAGTAAGCGGCCATGAACTTGGAGGCGATCTATTTTCCTCTGTCCCTAGAGACTCCGTGCTCCTCGAATGAGTGCCGTATTACCCAGTAATATCGTTGGCGGCCATCAGCGTCAAGAAGTAAGTACGTTCAATGCCGGATTGCTGACCCCCCCGCACCCCCCTCCTCTCACTTCCCCGTCGCCATGACCGACGTTTCCACGTTACCCCAGGTCAACCTTTCGCTGTGTGTTGCATCGACTAGCATGGTTCGCTCGGATATGCGCGGGAAAATGGCTGGCCTCTTCAACATGACAGAAAGCCTCGGTCGATTTCTCGGCCCAGCCGGCTTCGCGACCATGTTTGCGTGGTCCATAGCTCCTTCCTCTTACGATTGGGTGGATTACCACTTCGTCTTCCTGTTGGCTTCCTTTTCCGTGGCTCTCGTTGCGGTCCTAGCGTGGGGGACAATCACCCATGAAAACATGATGACATCTGCTGAACCGAAGGTTGCTGCCGACATTCCTGTCGCCGGCAGTGACGGCCATGCGCAGACCGCGGTAGGAGGATCTGCCAACCCGGCAGAGAGGCTTATTTAGTTTGAAAAAACTAAGCGAGTCGTGCGTGATGACGCTTTCAATCACATGACGGGTACGGTGGTTGATCAAAATCGGCGATAAGTCGTAGGTGCGCTCTTGATGCAGAGGTCTCTTATACTGGTACCTGATACATCGAATGATAAGATGATCGTATCTCCACATTGGAGGGGCCATTGTAGACAGGTATGATACTCGTGTATCATAATAAGTGTTATCGTAGGTCCGATCGATATCACGTGGTAACGTGCTGTGGAAGGGCAAAGACTACAAAACTTGCTCGAGCTCCGCCCTTCGCGTAAAGCTCCACCACCCCCTTTCGAGGCGGTGAAGTTGACTGCTTCACCCAAGAACGATTGTTGTTGTGAGTTTTTCTGTACAACCGGTCTCTTGGGTGTTGTTTTGTGCTGTACAGTAGGCACCATTCGATGAGAGTCGATGAGGGAAGAAAGGGCTGAAGTCTTCTCGCGATAAAAATACAAGGCACGAACCGTGGTGGGGGAGGAGGGAGAGGAGCCTGCTTTGTGACCCCAGATCTGAGTAACGACCAGGATGGAAAGAGAAAGGAAGAGCGAAGATAATAAATGGGATGGGGGAAAAAAAATGCTGGATGTGCTTTATAACATCTGCTGTAGTCAGGGAAGTTTTCTTCGAAGATCAGAAAAGTACACAAACAATGGCCCTTAAGGTAGCGGAAATGTTCGGCCCCCGCTCTTCGCGCTGCCAGTGGTGCTGGGGGGGATCGAGCGTGTCGAAATAGACCCGGGGTTCTTGAAACACTGACACTTATATCATAGCGCGTACAGTAGTGTAAGGACGATGGATCAGCATACCAACCAATATTCGTGATAGCGGAAATCAATCGGACTCAGATTCGTCGTGAACGATGCTCATCGCGGCAGGGTTGCAGGGCGACCTCGTGAACACGCTAATAATCGGCGGCGTGGCTGGGAGGCCCTGCTCGCTGCCATCGGCGTGTAAATGCAAAGAAGCGACGTCGAGGGGAGACAATGAAAACCACCTTTTATGCATTACAGGGACAACGCTCTCGACGGCAGAAACTTACGTAGGAAGGTGAAACTGATTTTTCGTAGACGGTAACAACTTTAGGTACCGTGGAAACCGCTCGACCTATGTTCGATATATCTAAAGAATAGCGCGTGCGAGTCCTGCCGACAACGCCAATGAAACCAACGGTTGAATACTGCCCTTTGGAAGGTTGATATTTCGCTCTGGCAATACTCATATTTTACTTTCGCACAGCGACTGGTACGATATACCAGGTACGAGGTACAGTACCCGTCCCCTGTCTTTACACACCACATTTGGTTCTGATTACTTTTTGTATGATATATTATCTCGAAATATGTGGTTGGTACACATGCAGGGGTAGGGGCGGACGAGATTCATTAGTTAATATGTGAATTAATCGAGCTACGTAGTGTGGGTTAATTATTTTTGACACAAGTGGGACATGATATGTTGGTTGCTGCTTGGTGCTAAATGGCAGCTGCCTCTGCATCGCCTTCATTTTTTCTGCACCGCGGGGGCTACTCGTAGACGATTCTAAGGAGGTGTTTAGTAGGATAGATACTGTAGTTATATGGGTACATTGTTGGGTCAGATACTACAGGTACCCACCTACTGCGGTGTAGTATCTTGATGCCAGAGCAAGTATTATCAACGTGGATATGGTTTTGGGAAGTCGGTAGCTTCCATCTGGGTAGAAGCCCGGTTAATACGGGTATAACCCCTGGGAAACACGGGCAGAAACCCGGGGAAACACGGTTAATGTAGTTCTATTTACGGCATACTAAAGCTACTTATTGATTCAATCTGGGGCGCCTGACGGGCCCTTAGATAGGCGAACGGGCTCAAGGTGCTGCTATTCTTCAGCTGTAGACATAAACCACCTAGTTTAGCACATATATATTCCACAAGTGCAACTTGTGGTTTCTAGAGCCGATTCAAAAAGGCTGTTTGTCTGTCTGTCTGTCTGTCTGTCTGTCTGTCTGTCCCATGAGAGTCAGACTAGGGTCACCCACGGACATATTTCAAATTTCGTTCAAAACTGCTACACCCGTACCGCACGCAACAGGTCGATAGCCCTCGAGGAGGCAATCGTCATGGTCCAAACCATACCTAATGGGGTGCCCTGTGTGTGGAGTAATCAGGGTTGGCTGCCAACATCCCAAACGGAGTGGCGGGCCGAGCAGCAGCAATCGCTCGCCCGAGGCCAGTGTCTATTTTCGAGTGGAATCGGATTAATGAAATTCAAGTTTGGACAGCGTCACGCATTTATCTGTGCTGGGAGTGATCAGGTGGCGAAGGCTTTTCCCTACGTCCCAGTCTCGCTTTCTCGCTCCCTCCCTCCTCCCCTCCTTCCCTTCCTCCCTCGCTCGCCCTCTTCCTTTGCCGCCTTCCGTCCCTCCCTCTCTCCGTCCCTCCCTCCGCGCCTCCGCCCCACCCCTACCACCCTTCCCTCCTCTCTCCCCCTCTGCTCCCTCTTCTCCTATTCACCACCCTCTAACCAAAGATGTCACGACACAGCACCTTCAACCCCTTGACAGACAGCACCTGGACTGACACCATACTACTAGGTTTTAGTGTTAAAACACTCGGCCCTACACCCTTGACAGCGCAAGTTTCCCTTGCTTGATCTGACATCATTGTAGAGGGCCCGTATTAATTGTGCAAGCATTCATCATTCTAAAGGGCCCGTATTAACGAAAGAAAGTTTCAAATCGAATCGATTTGAATTTTGATGAATCGCCTCGAACTTTCATCTGATTGGTCAAAACATGAATCGCCGGGAAGACATTTGTGCTTTGGGGCATGAAAAAAATCGATTCGATCGGGTATAAAAAGAAGTCCCGAAATATTTTATTTTTTGCAATTCGAATGCATGGCATGTTCCCACTGGGTGAACGTCCCCGAGGCGATCCGTCGCTGTTTGGGCTGTTCTCGACAACCACCAAAGAGGCGATAAATCGTTAACCTCAAAGAGTGGCAACCGGAGCAATAGCCGTGCCCACGGCTACAGACCATAGCACACCGTGGCCCAGCGGTGGCTCCTCAAACAAAAATATGGCGGTCGCAAGCCCAATTTTTCCACCAGCTCGATCGGCCACGCCCGACGAGAACCAAGCGATCGACCCAAAACGCGGAGGAAAAACTCAAGACTTCGATAGCTATATCGCTGTCACTGTCCGGTGGGTGGCGTTTAAGGGCTTCCCCCGTCCACCCAAGCGAAGCTGAGAGTAACAGCTTCCTAGCCTGGGCCTTAAAAATAAAACAGAGGCTGTAGGCGGCGTGCACGTGACGATACACACACGCCGTCGCTCTCCGCTTCTCTCCTCGGTGCTTGTCAGCCGGGTGCTCTGTGGGATGTCGCGTTATTCCGATCTCATTCACATTTCGAGAACATTCGGAACATACGTGGATTTACCCGATAGGACGCAAGGCCGTATTGTCACTTCAAGTCGGAAAAAAATCGATTCGATTCATAAAAAATATATATTTGAAATCGATTCGCTTTGAAACTTGCCTTCGCACCCTGACATGTCGAATTTTTAGACTTTGAACCATTGGAAAAGCAACCGCTTTCGTAAGGAGTTGTTTCTTTACGTTTATGCGCGGGCTGCATCATGGATTCTGCTCAACTGACAGTCCCGTGCTGGTCACATCCAGCGGCCGTAAAAACAAGTAAACATTATTACGTCACTCCATTCAACACAGATGTTGAGACCACCTAGATGCGGATACTCAGCGGGGTCCAACAACTTTTACTTGAGACCACCAAAGGATTTATAGCACAAGAATAATGCTAATACAATTAAGAGTAACCAGCGTGAGGGAGTGTAGAACAGAAACCAAAAGGCATTCGGTACTCCAACTCGCTCATACTAAGCCGTCCAACTACAACAAATAAATGGTTACGAATACACACACTTGTGGAATATGCACGCCAACCCGTATCTTGGCCGTGCAATAACAATATACCTGGTATAGTATAGGACCTCGAAGTGGTAGCCAGCAAGCACGCGAGCAGACGAGCGGAGAAAGCGGGCGGGAAAATAGACAGTATGTCCCGCCAACCCGGTTGTTCCACCTTAATAAGGCCTCATCAAGTATATGAACTCCCTAATACCTGTAGCGGTCGTCGTACCTGTTGTATCTGTTGCAAGTACAATAAATATCCTCCCTGCTTTGCAGCCGATACCGTGCGACACCACTCATCCGCAGTATGCATACCGAACAAGTGCACAGTCCCATCAACTAACATCCTCCCTGCATTGTGAACAGCATGGCGACAACGTATCAACAATAGCATGGTCACCTCATAACCGTCCCGAAAATCACAAATCACTATCCGGAATCAATATCACACATCCCAAATTCACGCACCGAATGTGAACCACAAGGTTCCAAAACCTCAAGCAAATTCAATGTACCGAATGCCAGAAATTCCCGCAAACTCATTCAAATTCCAATACCAAAAATTAAGCCATACTGGTGTTAACTTCGCCATCTCCCAGGCAACCAACAATACAGCTTTCCCGATGTCACGGTCTTCGGCTGCATAAATCAGAGACGATGCAGTATATCTGCGCAGTAGCACCTACTTTAAAACCAATACATGCGCAGATTCTCAATATCTGATGACCCTCAAAATAAACTCTCAACACCGTAAAATGTATTCTCCGAACCACCAGACCAGACGGCCAGACCAGACGGCCAGACCAGACGGTATTATCATTGAAATCGACTTTGAAACTAAATAGTCAATCCACCCAGCTCGAAAACCCATCCGATAGCCATCAGAAAGTTCCGGTGAACGTAAATATGATCTCTGTTGAGTAGCTTTGTCAGGAAGTCCGCGTGTTGTTCCTCAGTCGGTACATGCACAATGGCAAACTCTCCCCGAAACACCAGCTCTCTCGGGAAAAGATGTCCCACGTCGATGTGCTTCGAGTTCGACGTGCACACTGGGTTCTGTGCCAGATGCCTCGCCCCCTTGTTATCCTCGAAAACCGTGATGCACGGCGCACCAAGACCTGGAAAGATAAAGCAGCACACGTACCTCAAAAATATTGCTTCCTTATTGGTGTCCGCGAGTGCAACGTACTCGGGTCTAGTGGTAGAAAGCGTGACGCGGTTCTGTGTCCTCGAAAACCAACGTACACTTGAACCTGCGCACAGCACAGCCCCACCCGAAACAGAGCTCCTATCGGTGGTCTTGCCAGCATAGTTCGCGTCGGTAAAAGCTACCAGCTCAAGCCCACCTCCCCTCTCAAGCGTAATACCGAAATCACTCGTACAAAATACATACTCCAGCATACCAATCGCAGCCTTTCAGTGAACCTCTTTCGGCGAGTTCGAGTACCTAGTTACCGCGTTTGCGACGTCCAGCCTGGTTTGTTCGCAAGCTACATCAAGCAGCCCACAAGCTCGCGAAAATGCCAGTCATCCTGAGGTGTACCCTCGTCAACGTTTTCAAGTATTAGGTCGGTTGGGAGTGGGGTCGTCCTACCAGAACACACCCCAAACTTAGTCGAGGTGTTTTCAGCAAAAGCTTGTTGCGAAATTGTCAAAGTTCCAGCCTCAAAATCCCCCACAAAAGGGCAGCCTGCATACTACATCTACTCGCCCAGGTTGTTGATCGGGACAAGGCGGTTCAGGTCGTCGCAGAACTCGTCACACCTACTCTTCTCTCCCACCGCAAATATATCATCCACATGAACTACTGTTACTATGGTCACAGAGCCAGACTCGATCAGTCGCATGACGCATACATCAATGAGGCACTGCTCAGACCCAAGACTCTTCATGTGAGTGACAAGGTGGTTGTGCCATGATTTCGACGCCTGCTTCAAGCCGTAGAGACTGCGGTTCAACCGTGCTACCTTACCAGACATGTTGCCGCAGCCCTGTGGCAAGCGCATGAAAACATCTTAGGCAAGGCTCGACTGGACGAACGCTTGCTCGGCATCGAAGTGATACAAGTCCAAATTCAACTCGCAAGCAAGGGCACCCAACAAACGAATGCAGGATGCTCCAGGCGTCGGAGCAAAATAGTCATATAAATCCATACATTCACGTCGGTTGAAGCCCCTTGCCACCTGTCTCGCGTTGACCCGTACCACGCCACCATGCCCGTTCGTCTTCCATGCGTACACCCACTTCGTCGAAATGACGTTGAGCCCTCCTGGCTGCTATGTTGCCCCGAACGTCCCCACATCCGCTAGTGCACTGTACTACTTCCACATTTCCTGGCGCTAAATGCCTGAATACTGGTCGGCACATTTCGCCATACGAGTCCAGCGTCGAAAGCTTGTTCGCCGGGCGTGTGGGCAGGGGGGGTTCTGGTGCGGGGAGCTTGGTGAAAGAGTACGTGACCGATACCTCCCGCGCCGCCATCAGAAGCAGCAGCCATGCCCCGCACCCCCCTGAGGCGCGCGGTCTCTCTCGTCTGCCCACGCTGTATCTCGCTCTCCTCCGGTACTGGGTTGTTGTACGACCCCAGCTCCCGGGTGGCGCGCTGTGAAAACTGCTGCCGCGTTGACGCCTGCTGCTGCTGCTGTGCCAGCGCTGACGGCATCGTCGGCAATGGCGGTAGGGGCGGCGGCGTCTGCAGCGATGTCAAAAGCAATTTCAGCGGTGGTTGAGGCGGATGCGGTGACACTGATGCTGGCGCTGGCACTGGCGGCGGTGGTGATAACGCTGGCGCTGGTGCTGACGGTGGTAGCGATGGCGCTGGCACTAGTGGTGGTTGCGCTGATACTGGCACTGGCGCTGGCGGAGGTGGCGACAACGCTTGCGCTGGTGTTGGCGGCAGTGGGGAAGGCGCTGGCGGCGGTGGTGGCGGCAGCTCGATCTATACTCCCGTCCCTTCCAGGAGTCCCGGCACCTCCAGCGGGGGCGACGGCGCCGGGGGTCCGTGTTCCCACGCCGCAGGCAACAGCCCAATGAACGCCCCCCTCGGGTGCTCCCAAGTGATATCTCGAGAGTGCGATCTGCGGCCGGACAGAAGCAGGACCTTGTAGCAGTCCGACTCGTGGTTGCTGTCGCTGTTCAAACACGAAACAAGCCTCCGATCTTCGGCCCTGCCTTGCTCGTCCGCGGCACGTGGTAGGAACCAGGTTTTAGGAAGGGAAGCAGCCGGGGGAATGGTGCCCTGCAGTAAAATGTATGATACGGGGAGAGCATGTCCGGCCTATCCCTCACCCTCGCTGGCATATTAAGGACGTCGGATGCGAAGGCACACGCTTCTGCCAAGAGAGGCCCTGTCGGCCGCATCGGCACGCCACCGAACAGACGAGGGGTCTCCAGGCAATATGCCATCGGAATGATCAAGCGCCACAGCCATGCGACCCTCGACCACGGTGCCGTGCTTCGGAGAGTTGACGGGAGTGTGCTCGCGACGGATGCGAAGGCGGTCGAGCAGCGTCACGAACTCAGCCTTCGTGAAATCCGTGCTGTTGTCTGCGCGCAGGCACTCCACGACAGACAGGATGCTCAGGGCACCAATGTCAGCCAGGAATTTCCCGAAAACAGCTGGGACGTTGGACTTCTTCAGGAAATAAGTCCAACCAAACCGCGAGAAGTTGTCCACAATTATCACCAGATATTGGAAGCCATCCGTCGACGGGGGCTTCTTCCCCGATAAGCCCACGAACAGGCATTCTAGGGGCTTCTTCGCGCGGCAGCGTGTCGACCACGGAACAGACATATTCCGCCTCTTAGCCTTGAAACAACCAGCAAACGGCACCAAATCCCCCCTTACCTCAATCCCCATCTGTCGTGCCGTCTCACACAAAGTCGCATGGGAGCGGGCAAGGAAAGTATGCAGATCATTGATATCAATCTGCTACATCCTTCCCGGGACCACCACAGCCGCAGTGATCGCTGCATCAGCATTGATTATAGTGGCTCTGATGGACGACTCTGACTACCTACGCGCGAAAGACAGACTGTCATTCAACAGGTGTGCTAATTTCGCGTCGAGGACCACACCGCAGGTGGGCATCACGGCGTGCAAGGAAAACAGGTTGAACCGCAGTCCAGGTACGTAAGCTACGTTTACCAGCTTCACGTGCACGTCTCCCCCGGCACTGTGCATCACCAAGGGAAGTTTCCCAAAGCACTCTATCTGTAGTGGCATCATGTCACCTATCACAAGACTAATCTTGCCAACACGGGGGGGCTCACACTCAACCATAACCAAGGGGTTGCCCGTCACATGAAACGTCCCTCTAGAGTCGGCCACCCACTCCTCTTGTCCAACAATCCCAGACCCAACACCAAGTTCCGAACCAACCCCAAGCCCAGAACCAGTACCAAACTCATAGGCACCCTTGCCTGGGTGCGTTTCCTGTGCGGTGAGAAGGTGGGGGTCGTGGATGTTGTTGTACGGCTGTCCAGTATCAAAAGAGTTGTCCGGAAGGTTGGCATACTGGGGAACAGGGTTGACATGGGAAGCAAGGCTGGCATACGTGGAAGCAGGGTTGACATGACGGGAGTTGGACGAGCTTCCTTCCATCCACTACCGCAGTCCACCGGAGGGGGAGCGTAGCCGCAGCTGTAGCCTTGGCCGGCACCAGTTGGTGTCGGCGGCCCATGACAGGCGTTGTCAGGCGCAGGAGGGGTGGCAATGCCCGCATGCGCGCGAAGATCGGCAGTGCACACCGCGGCAAAATAACCGGGTTGCTGGCAGCGGTAATACAGTCGGGGGCCTGCTGAATCCGCCGGCCGCGGGCCCCAGCCTGTCGGGGTCCTCACTGGTGGCGAGGGCATCGGCGGGAGCGAACCTAGCGGGGGCTGGACAGGGGCATGTCCCATCGGCGGTACCGGCTGACCAGAACGAAACGGTGACATTGCCCTATCATCCCAGGCATACTGCCCCCTCGAAGCACCCCAGCGATACGTTGGGCCAGTCACTCCACCTAATGCAGGTCCGGACCCACCGCCACCACCCTGCCAGTGGCGGTGATGGTCGCGGTGATGCTGTTGCTGCTGCTGCTGCTGCTGCTGCTGCTGCTGCTGCTGCTGCTGCTGCTGCTGCTGTTGTTGCTTCTGCGGCTGCTGTTGCTGTTGCTGGTGCTGGTGTTGATGATGATGCTGCTGATGATGCTGCAAGTGCTGCTGCAGGTGTCTGCCTCTCCTGGGAAGCCCCTTGCCGGTTCCTCCGCCACCTGCACCAGCGGTTTTTGCGCCGCCGGCGTACAGTGCGTGCGGGTCTACCACCTCCGTACTTCCCATGTTTCCACCCACATCTACCTCCAACTTGACGCTCAGGTAAGTATTTATCACCACTGCTTCGATTTCCGTGTGCGTGAGCACGGGCGAGAAAGTAGAATCTTCTTGCCAACATACTAGAGGGGCGACAGGTTTTGGACGATACTTACGTTCACCTCGTGCTCATCCTTACTCCCTCCAAGCATAGTCAACGTCTGCACGGCCTTGTCAATCCTACCAAGTATTCTACAGGGTCTTCGCCCTCGACCATCTTCACAGCGTCAAACTCTATCGTTTTCTTCCTCCTCTCCATGATAGACTGTGACATATAGCAATCCGTCATAATTTTCCAAGCACCACTACTAGTTGACTTGGCCTCCAATATCTTCATCAACACCGGGGGCTCTTTGACAATTGCACCCAACAACAACTCGTACGACAACCTAGCTGCTGCGACCGTCTCAACCGAATGCTTCAACAACAGCTCCTGGTTAGTGATGTAATCGTCGCCTACAATTACCGGGTTATTAGTCTCTTTCACTACGGCGCCCCCTAGCTGAAAGAAAGAAAACAAAGCGCTGTCTCCACGAGTGCCAAGAGTCGTTGTTACCATCCAATGTGGGGGTTGGCGCAAAGCGGGTATGGTTTACAATAGTGGTTGGCGTGCCTGCTTGGCCCCCTGCCCTTGTTGCGGCACCGTCGTCCTGGCTGCTGTCCTCCTCTGCTCTTTCGTTATCCTCTCCAAATCAGCGCGCTGGGCCTCGCTCGTCGCGGCTCTCAGCGTGGCTGCTGCTAAATATCTCGTCATCACTTCCATCTCCTCTCAAAGGTCTTCCTCTCTCTTCGCTGCTGCGTCCAATTGAACAGCAGCATTTTCTGCACCATCCATTCCGTCCCTCCTGCTGCCCCTAGCGCCCCGAGATGGTTAGCGCGCTATAGCGTGTTGATTCAATGTGGGGCGCCGGTCGGGCCCTTACACAGGCGAACGGGTTCACGGTGCTGTTATTATTCAGCTGTAGACATAAACCACCTAGCTTAGCGCATATTTATATTATAGAATCTCGAATTGGTAGCCAGCAAGCACGCGAGCAGACGAGCGGAGAAAGCAGGCGAGGAAATAGACCGGATTTCCCGCAAACCCCGTTGGTCCACCTCAATAAAGGCTCATCAAGTATATTAACTCCCCAATACC
This sequence comes from Saccharina japonica, assembly GCA_008828725.1. Classification (NCBI taxonomy): domain Eukaryota; class Phaeophyceae; order Laminariales; family Laminariaceae; genus Saccharina; species Saccharina japonica. The sequence goes on from MEHQ01003854.1 coordinate 27,699, forward strand.
TGTAACGCGTCGTATCTGATGTATATGTTGCAAGCACAATCAATACCGTGTAGGATATATCGATGTCAGGGTGCGAAATATTATCGTGGGGTATGGTACTCGTGGGTGGTAATCTACTGTGGGTGAATTTTACCCGTCGCTCGTAGGTTATGCTCGTGTAGGATAAGTGGATACCCCAAACTGCAAATCCTACCCAGCAAACCCTTGGAATTTTCTTGTTATAGAGGATCCATAAACGTTTAATCATAAAACTGGCACTGTATGTATTATACAGTATAAGTGGAACCAATACGCGGTGAGATTGTCAGTAGCACTACAGCACGAAGCAGTCGAGGGACATAATACATACCGAGGAGGCTACAGTAGGTACAACGACTACCTGGCCAGGTTTCGTCTTTTTTGGTATAGGGTAGGGTGTGGTCGAGTAAGGGTACGTTCCTCCATTACTCCCCTCCCACCACTCTTCTGGAGTTCACTACAATAACCATAAGCGCCATAATTCTTCAGCCATACATGTTGCACCTCCCTTGTTATATTGAACCATACACGCGTACTTCAGAGTAACTCTGTTCGACCTCTAAGTCGACCTCTAAGAGCCTTTATTGAGGCCACCTTGGGCGCCACACTCCAACAGGTTATGAGCCTCGACCCAGTTGTACCACATCCACGTTCTCCCTGTCTCCCTCCAATATGTTTAAAGGGGTTTAATTATCAGGACAGCCACTGATGGATCCGGCAGTCCGGACCCGTCGCAACAAAAGTTACGGAGACATGTACAGGTAGCTGTTTTTGTGCGCCAACACACGATCTGAAAACATATGGTTCACTACAGTAGGTGTCGGTTGGCACTCGAAGACTAGGCACTCGGACGCCTCTCGCTACCGTAAAACATTTAGACTGTCTAGACGGGGCAAAGATTATCTTGTCGGCAAACGTGACGTCGTTGAGTTTCCGATTTATCCTGCTTTGGAAAATAGTCCACATGACAAACTCAGCATTGATGGCTCCGTAAATCCGGACGGTCGTGCCGAGGTGGTGTATCGCGTGTACGCCACCCCGGGCGAGTAGCTCTGCGCCTCACTCAAAAATGGACACAAACAAAAAGTCATCGGCTCAGAGTAACAAACAACCCCATGGGAATGCATAGTGCGAAAACCAAAAGCTTAGAAGTTCAGGACTGCAAAAGCAGAAGGTAGTCCGGCCGAGTGGCTCTGAGCGGCTGACTATAGACGTAAACGTGACCCCCCTACCGTTAAGTGCATATTAGTGGTCGCCTTGTCAAATCGTCGTCGCCCGAAAGACCTTTCAAGGGACCGCTGCAAATAAAAAGTGCTTGGGACTGCCGAAAAGACAACTTTCCGAATCGCTACAGCACTGTTCGGTGAGACTGCCGGAGCCTCCGGAGTCGCCGCAATAACAACAGTATCGTTTGGTCACCGAAGTGTATTTTCGGGATCAGGCCACAGCATAATCAATCTGTTTGGATTTCCGGGGGGAAACGTCTTCTAGAATCGCTGCATCATCATCGATCGTTTGGGGCTGGTGGAAACATCGCTTTTGGGGTCACTGGATATCTTCACTTCTTAGGGCTGCTGGAACGTCCCATTTAGGGTCACTGGACATCGTCATCTGGATCGCTGGGAGGGACATCTGTATCGCGGATTCGCATCCGCGTAAGGGAAAAAACAATTGCCTCGCAGTACGCAGCACCATACGCCTTGTTTGTAAGGGAGGGCGGTAGAAACAAACGCAGTTCAGCTGCTGGTCTATTTGTGCAAGATTTTTTTCATAGTAGCACCACATGTCTCGTTGTTTTGGAGAGGCAGAAGCATGGTAGGCTGCTTCATAGTCATTTCTATTTGTTCGCCAACAAACGGATGATTGAAATCTTGGTTATTCTTGATTTGTTGTTGTGAGCTTTTTGCGTTAATACGTCTTGTCTCTCCCCAACACAGCTTTGTCTTTAACTGCCGATTCAACCTCTGGGGAGTACAGCACCCGTGGCAGTGTTGAATGTGTTTCACAAGCAAGTATGATCGTTTCCACTGCTGTGCGACTGGTATCCATTCAAAAGTAAAACCTAACGGCAAGTAACGGCGTCGTTGTATTTAGCTCGCACGAAGTAATCTAGTGTGTCCGTCTGGTATATATGTATAGTGGGACCCGCGCGGGTTCCAAGGCGTGCGTGTGATGTTGTTCGCGGTTTGCGTGCCCGTCCATGCTTCAAACCTCACAGCAGTAGTTCTTTCCGGTAGAATCGATGGCGCCATCGGCGTGGAAGATTGAGTTCGACGCCGTACTCGCGACCACCCACAAACCCCTGCTCGCACTTTCCGGCCCCCATGACCCCCCTTTCGATATGTCCCCAGGTCATCCTTTCGTTGTCTGTGGCATCTACCAGCATGGTTGGCTCGGATATGCGCGGGAGAATGGGTGGCTTCTTCAGCATGACAGAAAGCCTCGGCTGTTTGCTCGGCCCAGTCGGCTCTGCCACCGTGTTGGCGTGGTTCATTCATCCTTCCTCTTCTAATTGGGCGGATCAACACTTCGTGTTTTTCGGGGCTGTTTTGTCGATGGCTCTTGTTGCAACTCTGACACGGGTGGCAATTACCCGCAAAAAACGTGGTGACACCTGCAAAACGGAAGTTTGATGCCGATATTCCTATCGTCCGCGGTGACGGAAGTCAGCAGACGCCAGTTGGGTCTCCCAACCTGTCTGGAAGACTCGTTGAAGAATGAAAACCTGCCCGAGTCGTAAGTAATGGCACTTCCAACACACCGTAGGCAATTGCTCAGACTTGGTGACAACTCGGTGTATTCGGGACGCAGAGATGCCTCATATCGTCATTGTGACACGATGGGTGGGTCGATGCAGGCAGGCACTTGCGAATTTTGGTAGGTAGTGTCGTACAAGAGATATAGTATCAATACCAGGTGAAATTATTATATGTGTGGTTAGGCAAAGACTTCACAATTTGTTCGAGCCCCGCCTTACACCTACCACAACTACCCTTTTCTGACGCGGTGAAGTTGAATTATTAAACCCCAAGAAATGTTGCGAAGATGGGCTCTGTTGTGGCATCGGTGTCTCCGACAGCTTTGCGGTATGATGGAGTCCATGCGCTGTTTCCCAGGAGTATCTTGCTTAAAACGCGTCAGATTGGAAAGCTAGAGGAAGCAACAAGAAGCTCTCGTGCCTCTCGTGGGATTCTATTGTATGTGTATGGTCGTGTCGGTGAACTGATGCGTGCTCCGATAAAGGTCGTGGCACTTTGTGGCCGAACGTTTTTCTGGACGCATGGGCTCCTTAACCCAAACTCGCCGGAAATTCATTCTTCTTGTGTTGCGGTACTTTCCGTTGTATACTCGGGCCACAGGGCTATTCATCGGGTAGCATTTTTATTTTCCTCCAAGGTTATGTTTTTACTTACTATTAGTATAGATCCCCTCGCGTGAGGAGCCTCAGAAAAAAACATGGTGAGAAAAAAACATGGTGCACCTCTACGTACGTACCGGTAGTTTGCGGCAACTGTACAAAACAAGGCGTAAACAGAAAACGAAGCAGGCCTAAAACAAGCGCACACCATTCCAAAGTTGGAATTTATGTTTTTCGTATCATTGCTACATATTATAGCCAGGAATTCGACCGATTCGCTCAGGGCCTGGCTGTTGTGTGGAGATGTTGGTGGTGTCCATCAAAACGTATTTACATAAACTGGGCGCTCCCGGAGGCGGCAAATAATCGATATTTTATTTTGGGTCCGCTGGTAGGAGGGATCGATTACGTGCAGGCAAAGCCGGGCTTCGGATCCCTCCTTCGCCGCGGTCTTGGTTATTTTGTTTTCTGCCACAGCAGTATATACTAAAATCCATATTATACGAGTTTGCTTATTGTTTTGTTTTTCCGGCCGAAAGAGCGGGCATTTGCTCGACTTTGCTTTCGTTTTTGTCGTATACCCGATCCTCGGCGTCTACACGACCGAGCCACGGGTGCGAGTAGACCAACACTCACACGACTGTTTGCTGCAAAAGTTGCCGGGTGGACATGGGGACATCGCAAGTACGTTGGGTTGGCTGCACCAATGGTACTATGGCATCTCTCTTCGTTTACAGTCTTCTTAGCGTTCTCGTTTGCTTGTGCACGAACCGGCTAGTCATGCCTCAAGCGCCACAGTACACCCCCGAACCCGTCATTTGCCTCAGCTCCAGCTGTTTGACCTTTGGATTGGACACCATGTTACAGAGTCAATCTGAGCACGCACCCACCATTCAGAGTATGGATACACCCCCCTTGTCTTTTAGAACTCCACGGGCTTCGTAGTATGTTCCCACCCAACACTGGTATTGATGATGATTGCCGGCATCTTGCAGCCCTTCATGGGCTGCCCGACCACTAAAGCACATTCCAGCGGTACCACACTTAGGCTTGTCGAGTCCATTCATAGACTACCACCTGGGTGAGCATCCATAGCGGCCTGGGTCCCATACACCTGCGCTCTCGCCTCACCTAGTCGGTTCTTGCTTTGATACAGTGCATGAAAAGAGAGGAGTGCCCAACAGGCTACGGAAGTAGCATCCTGCTACACACAGGAAGGCTTGTTTCTCAAGGGTTGGCTCGTTATTTCCCCCGCTTCCCCACCTACCAAGTCTCGCCCGGAAACGCCGCTCGAACCCACTGCGTCAAACTCGCACCACCGGGACACGACTTTGTTCACAAGACAGTCGCAGATGGGTCCCGAAATCTGGGCCCGCCCCGACGGAAAGAGACAGAGATAAGGAGCTGGTATTGTACGCCAGCTCAAAGCTTTACCACGCGTAATCTGAAGTTGTACTGTTAGCCTACAGTAGCGTCGATGGACACTCCAAGACTGGACACTCAGACGCCTCTCGCTACGGTCAAGCTCCGACTGGTGTTACGCTTGGCTGGGTCCTTTCTGGGTTCTTTTTTTCAGCCGATCAGAACCACTTGGCCGAATGACTACCCTACGTATGTTGTTTTTGGTTTCGCGATATGTAACGTCGTCGGCTTCTTTATTACACTGCGCCAAACCACAAATAAATGTTTTTTAACTCCAACTTTGAGTAAGGAACAAAGCCTTCCGCTTGAGTAGCCTAAACGCGGTAGTGGAAATAATGGCATCATACCCCCTCCATTACCGTAGCACCAGTAGGGCCACAACCACGTTGGCGTTTACACTTGGGCTGTGTGACTGCGCGGGGGGCATCAAGGTTTGTTTCTGGGACAGGCTAGAATTGGTTGGAACACGGAGCAATGAAATCGTGCCGATAATGACACCTACAGCAGTATAGTACCAGCGAGCCGTTGGCTTCCTGATGATGGCGCAAAAAACAGCCCCCTAGAAGGAATAGGTCTTATTTTTATGCCCAAGCAGTTAAGGACGGCTTGAGGACGGTCTACTGTTGTTGCAGGAGGCCTTCGCATACCTATATAGGGGGGGGGTGTTCACATCATGCTATGGTGTGTTAGAGTGAAAATTGTGGAGGCCCAGCAATGCTTCCCCCTTTGCCGGCGCGGTCGACGGCAGCTTCGAAGCGCTGAAACAACGAGAGGGGCAAAACGAAGGGTACACTATCGGTATAGTAGTACGTTGAGTTATGTTTCGCTCGGTAATCAACTTACAGGACACATGACATGAGTGGCAGGTACCGCGTTTCACCGCACAGATGAGTGATCTTTCAGAGTCAATCAAGCTGGGCGCGCACCATCCATAATGTGGAGGTTAACCTCGCCATGTAAAGCATATCACATGCATCATATGTACGTAATGATATTATCCTGTGAAATACTCGTATTGACCCTCGTTTCCTTTTATGTGAGTCACTGACGTACGCGTGCCGCCTGACGACTGAGGCACTTCTCCAACATGGCTCGCCAACGCTTGTCGAGTTCATGCGCAGGCTACCATCTGGGTGGGCAATCATGGCGACCTACAGGTACCTGGTACGTGTCGTACATATGAACCCCCGCATCCTCTCGCGTCAGTCGCTGTTCTGCCTATGTACGTCACTGGTTCTTGATACTGACTGCAGCAAACTAGAGGGCCGTAATGGAATCAACCAGGAGGGCCACATGCGATGACTGACACTATTTGGATTGTTACCCGCCTATGTTTGCGTGCCTTTATGGTAATTTCACGGACTAGCCATGGGTTTCCCACGGACACCCCATAGCTACCCCACGCCTATCCCACGGCCACCGCATGGGCTGTCGCACACCCCGCCAACACCTCACAAACACTCCACGGATACCTCACGGACTACCCACGGACCCCCCACATACACCCCACGAGCACCCCGTGGACACCCCGTGGACACCCCATGGGCACTCTATGGACACCTTGTGGGTAGCCCATGGGCACCCCACGGACAGCCCACCTATACTCCACAGACAGCCCATGGACTGTTCGTGGACGCCCCACGGAAGCCCCACCGCCCCATGTACGCCCCACGAATGACCCGCGGGTGCTATGGGCGACCCAAGCACACCCCGCAGATGCCCCCTGGGCAACCCACGGACCTCCCGTGGACAGCCCACGGGCAGCCCACGGACACCCCACGGACACCCCAGATGGTTAAACGGTGAGATAGTTGAGATCAAGATGGTTTACAAGAAGGTGGTCGATTTTGACACGGTTGACCTTGAGATGGGTGAACGGGGTTATTATTGACATTGATATGGTTGACATTGATATGGTTGACATTAGTTGTCATTAGAAGTTGCGGCAGAGAAACACTCCAACCCAGCTGACCCCCCCACGCCCCCACCCCCGGTGCTCCGTCTCGAAAGGGATGCGTGGTCCACGGTCAAATGACTAAGGTAAGCAACAAATGCGTACGCCCCCCCCGCTCCCCCCCGCCCCCCGGCACTCCCAGCTGTCTTCAACCGAACAAACACATTTCCTCCTCACTCACTCCCAACTATTCTAGTCCGTGGGTCATCCGGGGGGTCGTCCGTGGGTCGTCCTTGGGGTGTCCGTGGGGTGTCTGTGGGGTGTCCGCGGGGTGTCCGTGGTCTGTCCGTCGGCTGTCCTTGGGGTATCCGTGGGCTGCTCATGGGGTGTCCGTGAAGTACCCGTGGGATGTCCGTGGGCTGTCCGTGCGGTGTCCACGTGGTGTCCATGGGGTGTTCATGGGGTATCGGTGGGGCGTCCGTGGGGCATCCGCGGGCGTCTTCGGGGTCTCCGCGGGCTACCCAAGGGCTACCCATGGCGTGTCCGGACTGTCCACGGACAGCCCATGGGGTGTCCGTAGGCCGTTCGTGGGGTGTCATTGGGAGTGCACGGCGTGTACTTGGGGTGTCTGTTCGGGGTGTGCGTGGCGCGGCCGTGGGGTATCCGTGGGTCGCATGTGGGGCGACCGTGGGGCATCCGGTGGGCGTCCCGTGGGGTGTCTGTGGGGTGTCTGTGGGGTGTCCGACGCATGCTACGGTAAAGGTGCACCACGCTTTTTCTGAGGATCCTCACTTGAGGAGGTCTATACTAATACTAAGCCCAAAAACTGATTTTGGAGGAAAACTAAAGTGCTATCCGATTAAGAATCCCATGGCCTAAGTACCAAACGAAAAATATTGCTACAACAAGAATGAAATTCCGATGATGTTGGGGGTTAAGGAGGTCCCGTCATTCAGAAAACGTTTCAGCCAAAAAAAGGTACAGTACCTCTATCGTAGCACGCGTCGTCCGTAGGGTGTCCGTGCGGCGCTCATGGGGTGTCCACGGGCTGTTCGTGGGATGCCCGTGGGTCCATGAGGCGCCCATGGGGTGTGCGTGGCGGGTCCATGGCATGTCTGCGGGGTGTCCTTGAGGAAGTGAATGTGGAGCGTCTGTGGATCGCACGTTAGGCATCCGTGGGGCGTCCGTGGGGCGTCCGTCGGACGTCCATGGGGAATCCGTGGACAGTCCGTTGGGTGTCCGAGGGGCACGTGTAGGGCTTTTGTGGTGCGTCCGCGCCATACGGTGTGCGTGGGGTGTGCGTGGGGTGTTCGTGGGGTGTGCGTCGGGCGCCCACAGGATGTGCATGGGGTGTGCGTGGGGCGTGCATGGGGCGTCCGTGGAGTGTGCGTGGGGTATCCTTAGGCGGCCTAGAGTGTCCGGGGTGTACTTGGGACATCCATGGTACCCGTGAGGTAGGCTTGGAGGGTGGCCGTGGGGTGGCCGTGGGGTGGCCGTGGGGTACCCGTGGGGTGCCCGTGGGGTGTCCGTGGGGTGTCCGTGGGGTGTACGCGGGGTGCACGCGGGTTGTACGTGGGCAGCCCGTGGGGTTACCCGTGGGGTGTCCGTGGGTCCATGGGGCGCCCATGGGGAGCGTGTGGGGTGTCCGTGGGGTGTATGTGGGGTGTTCCTGGAGGGCTGTGGGGCATCTGGGGGTCGCAGGTGAATCGCCCGTGGGGCGTCCGTCGGGCGTCCGAGGGGCATCCCTGGGGCGTCCGTGGGCATTGCGTCCCATGGGGTGACCGCGGAGATTCGTCAAAAAGACAAATAACGTAGATCACCTCATTTCTCCGGGGTTGGTGCGTCATTGTCCCCGTCACTATATGCTGCCCCTCAACCGGAAACCCTGCTTGTATCCACCGTAGTACAAATAATACCACCGTAACAGTCAGTGACACACGAGACTAATGCTCGATCGCTGGCTACGTAGTCGGTACAACCTTCGTCAAAAGGGCGATTCTATGCCCAAAAGCCAAACGGCAGCAAGAAGCCTGAGGTATTCAAGGCGGACCGACCAGACAAGCCAGGAGCCGTTTTCCGGTTTCGGGGTTGATAGCATTGCATCAACGATTGCGCGAGCTAAGGGACACTGGGAGGGGCGAAGGTTAGCTCGATCTCCGAAGTTATCGGCAGACCACAACTAATAAACTCACAATCTTTGCCAGGATGTTCATCATCGACATTGCGACAAGCACGTATAATCGGTGTTTATCTTAGTAATTGTATTCGACAGACAGACGGGCGGACACATTATGACGTTCCTGTCACAGAGACCGTAAGTTAACACCTACCGGTAGACAACTACCTGTTGCTGCACTCGTTACCCGTTACTACCCCTACTGTAGGTACTGCTTCTGTCTGTAGGTCGTCATTTGTCGAGGATGTACTTCGTATACCTGGTAGGGCCGCCTTGCTATATTCCTGGTCCTAAGCCCGACCATCCTCCATATAGCCCGCGCTGATGTATACGCAACCCTACACTGGTGGGCAGACCCCTCCCCAGTCACGGGGGAACACGTGTATTAATAGTAATCATAACCAAGTATGGTGTGTACACATTAGGGAGGATGTATGATTTCTGGGTCCATCTTGGGTTCTGGTTACTACTTACTACAATAGCCCACCCCGCACTAGTTACAAATCTGAGAGAACCACAACAACAATGATTGAGGAACTGTTATCAGGCCGAAAACTGTCACAACACAACGTGAATGCAAGTTTTAACTCGAACCGCAGCATGTTACCGACACTTAAGAGACCTGGGGACGTAGCCGACTTTTTTATCTGGGTGGGTCCATCTACCAGGCCAGGTGTGAAACGATGCTGGCCCCGGGCTCCTGCTGAGGTGTGAAGGTGTGGATAACTTGCGTCACCTCCGACATCATATTGCGCCGCAACCTGACTCTCACACATAAATGTTGGTTCTGACTCGCAAGTTTGTAACCTGATTTCGTGCAACATGGGACGCCAGCCGAAAATTCCCGGGTGTATAATGCCAATACGTCATTTGCTGGAAGCCCTCAGTTAAGGTTATTATTGTTAAATCAGGAACATATATAACGCGGTTTTATATCAAAGGAGTGGCACCGGTGCCTATGTTTAGGGGCGAAGTGGCAGGTGCGCTTATTTTTGGTCATCAACCATTCTGTCTCTTAAAAGCCTGCATCGAGCACGTTGTACTCCGAGCTCAGAACACAAATTCAACGCAGCGCAGAATTCACACGAGTCTGCTGCGACAATTTCTCATGGAGGCTCATGTTCCATTACTACTCGTACCGCGGTCGTCTCTCCCATATGCCGTGCGCACCGATCAAACTCTGTACCATCCTAACAGGTACCTGGTATGACACCTGGAGAGTCGCAGACGTGAATACAACCAACATACCGTAGGTTCACCGTAGGGGGGCATATTGCAGCCTTGACCAAGTCCCCCCTCCGACAGCAAACGCCACGCGCTTCTTCCTCCAACGCACTCCTTCTTTCATGTATCATAGATCGTCGGGCCTGCCTTCCTTCCTTCCACTGGTGTTGGAACCCGGTGCCCCACGCAGCGGCCGGTTCACACTCGAGCCCGCAAGCCTTTCCAGAACCAAAAAATGCAAAAATAAAACAACGAAAACCCAGGCCAACATCACCCCTGTGCAAGAAAACCAACATACATCACATATTGACGCCCCCCCTCCCCCCCCCCCCCCCCCCCCCCCCCC
>MEHQ01003854.1:45170-82903 GCA_008828725.1 Saccharina japonica
GGGGGGGGGGGGGGGGGGGCATCGTACCCACCTTGGCGACAAAGGAATGAAGGCGCAGGAACTACGTATAGCAGAATGTACAAGTACCAAATACACGACGCCACGATGGGCCCAAAAAATCATACATCCCCCCTAATGTGTACACACCATATTTGATTAAGACTACTATGTTCGTCGGTAATAAACAGTCAGAAAAGGGTGAACTTGCCTGGACAGCAGAGACAAGCAGAGTGTCTCGTCCAGCATTTTCCGGGAACTTTCCGATGGACTTCGCCGGGTCTGCGGAGTAGGCCGTGGCCGAGCCGGTAAGAACCTTCCAATAGCAAGGGCAGGATTGGGGGGGGGGGGGGGGGGAGAGGAGAAAAGAAAGGGGGGGGGGGGGGGCCGGGTGGGACGGGTTGGGATTGGAGGAAGGGGGGTCGGAGGGATTATAACCGCTTTGGGAGCCCTCGATAGCGAATCAACACAATGAAAAAAATGGTGTTGTTTACCGTCTACGAGCGGCGCGAGCGCCCAGCGGCAACGGCACGATCGTGTTGCGCCCGTGCCGCACGACTCTCCTTGCAATCTGATCCGGACCCCAATAAGTACCATTCCCCGATCGCGGAGTGGCCGCTACTGCTGCTGTAATCGTTGCGTTTCATCGTCAATGTTTCCCTTCCAAGTCCCCGAAGAGGGTTGCGCGCGATATGCACAAAAGAGGGTTGCTTACGTACCCCATATTCCGGACAATGGTTGACACACACTGCTGTGTACGAGACGACTATAACTAACTACCTAAGCCTAAACCCTGAGCCAATCAGACCAGCCCTAGCCCTGATCCCAAGCCAATCAGACCAGCCCTAATGCTGACCCTAAGCCAATCAGATCAACCCTAACCCTGACCCTAAGCCAATCAGACCACCCCTGACGCTGACCCTAAGCCAATCAGACCAACCCTAGCCCTGACCCTAAGCCAATCAGATCAACCCTAGCCCCGACCCTAAGCCAATCAGACCAACCCTATCCCCGACCCTAAGCCAATCAGACCAACCCTATCCCCGACCCTAAGCCAATCAGACCAACCCTAACCCTGACCCTAAGCCAATCAGACCAGCCCTGACGCTGACCCTAAGCCGATTAGACCACCCCTAGACCCGACCCTAAGCCAGATCAGAGCAACCCTAACCCCGACCCTAAGCCAATCAGATCAATCAGACCACATCTCAAAAGAGCAGTAAAAAACTTTACTGGCATAAACCACCCTCCACGGTATAAAGCCAGTCGCTGCAGAAGTATCTGTATGCACGCACACCTCGTACAGATCAGACAAAATCGTGATCTACCGTATCTCCTATCTACAGTAGATCATTTAACTTCCCCCACCTTCCGTTGTGAGAAGCTGTGCAGTACTACGATATACATCAGAGGGTATATAGCACTTTTTTCTGCCTTGCAAGGCATACTACTTTCTGAATAACGGGGGGGGGCTCCTTCACCCATTCAGAACTGAAAAAAACTTATCCCACACTACGTAATTCCAAGTAGTTTGTCCCCAAATATGTTGGGCTAGTTCTTAAGGGGTTAACCCATTCAGAACTGAAAAAAACTTATCCCACCCTAATTCCAACTATTTTGTCCCCCAAATACGTGCGACCAGTTCTCGAGGGGTTATAGCCCAAAATCGTCGAAACACCCAAGCCTTTTTTTTTGCAAACAACGTATGAGTGTCTGCATGCCTAAGCCGTGCATGGCGTCGTCCATGGGGCCTATACTCGTATATAGCACTTTTCAAATGAGTGTCTGCATGCCTAAGCCGTGCATGGCGTTGTCCATGGGGCCTATACTCGTATATAGCACTTTTCAAATGAGTGTCTGCATGCCTAAGCCGTGCATGGCGTCGTCCATGGGGCCTATACTCGTATATAGCACTTTTCAAATGAGTGTCTGCATGCCTAAGCCGTGCATGGCGTCGTCCATGGGGCCTATACTCGTATATAGCACTTTTCAAATGAGTGTCTGCATGCCTAAGCCGTGCATGGCGTCGTCCATGGGGCCTATACTCGTATATAGCACTTTTCAAATGAGTGTCTGCATGCCTAAGCCGTGCATGGCGTTGTCCATGGGGCCTATACTCGTATATAGCACTTTTCATTTTCATCAAAATCCGTTTTTTTGGGGGGGGGGGCGGGGGGGGGATATAGAGGTCCCCTCATACATGCGGCCACCCTCAGGAACTAAAGGGGGTGTACCTCTTTCGTAACACGTGTCCTTGCCAATGGATAAGCCGTCTGCCTACGGAGCGGAACTCCAACCCGGGAAACATGTGCTACAGTAGGTCGTGCAGACTGTACGGGTCCCGCCCGACAACATGAGCTGTTACAGGGGGCCATAGTAAATCAAGCAAGCGTGCTACGGTAGAGGTAGCACATCTTGGCTGAATCGTTTTCTGAACGATCGGGCTCCTTAACCCAAATTCGTCGGACTTTCATTTTTTGTGACGAATAATGTTTCAGAATACACTTCGGTCATGAGATTTCGCATCCGGCAGCACTTTTGTTTTCCCTCCGAAACCATTTTTTCGGTGAGGTATGACGCTCCTTAAGTGAGGAGCTCAGAAAAAAAACATGGTGGACCTCTATCGTAGCATGCGCCATTGGACCAAATATTGTAAGATATACAAGATCGGAAAGTAGACCTGACGTGAAAGATCGAGATCATGATGACAATCGATGATTTGTCCGAGCTGTGGCTGGTCGCCTCCACCAGCCGCGTGGCGGATTCGGATTAGATTCGGACTGAATTCGGCGTCCGAAATGAACTGGCCGGTCGAACGCGCGAGCTACGATACAAAGTAGCCTTGTATTGCGTGCTCTTTTTTTTTCTTATTGTCATCTGCTGTACCTCTGTTCAAAAACCAGTCAAGTCAGGGTCCGGGTTGGCTGGGGGGTCCGTCTACTCCGCGGAAGGTCGCACGATTCGTCGCACTTACACCCTCCCCATGCAAAAGGGTGTGTAACAACGTAGCGAACGCGGCAGACACACGGGGGGGGGAGAGGGGGTCACTCTAATGTCACTCTAAAAGAACCCAAACCGCACGCTCCATAAACTCTACCAGTACCAGGTACGATCGAAGTTTTTCTCTGTAAGCAGCAGGCGTTTACTAGTTTGCGGGGCGTTCGTATGGCGTAAGGCTGCCGGTTAGGGCTGTCGAAGGGCAAAGCAAGGCAAGCAATGGTGGGCTCAATACGAGCGCTTTCCCGACAGGCGGTAAAGGGCTTATGTACCGCACCACTCCGGGTGATAATAAAAGACACCATGTCGGACGATTTCCATTCCAAGCTGAGTATCTCCCATGACGAGGAGAGTGCAAACCCCGAGCGATGTGTCCATGGAAAAACAAAAATCGATGGAAACATTTCTTAGAGACATGACATGCTCAAAGCCACATTTTTCGTCGTGGATGCCCCACTTACCAAGGCAAGACAAGCCAAGCCAAGCCAAGTCACGCCAGGCCAAGCCAAGCCAAGCCAAGCCAAGCCAAGCCAAGCCAAACCAAGCCAAGCCAAGCCAAGCCAAGCCAAGCCAAGCCAAGCCAAGCCAAACCAAACCAAACCAAGTCAAGCCAAGCCAAGCCAACCAAACCCAGGCCAAGACAAGACGGTTCCCGTTCCTACCTTGGTGACGAGATAGTTATCGTCGTCCACCGCGTGTCCGACTCCGCTAAACACCACCGCACCATCCTTCGCTGCGCTGTAGCCCCCGAGGTACAGCGGGTTTTTCGCGGCCACCTCGCCTTTGATGGCCGTATGCGTGAACGCGCTGCGTCAAAAAACAAAAAGGCGCGCGCGCCGTACGCCCGGAAGCAGAAAGGAGGCGGGTTGTGTGTTGGACGAACCGGGTGGTTGGTTGGGTTGCGGCGGGATTGCCGCCGGTTCGCAAAACATGGTTGGGTTCGCAACTTCGCACACATGAACGAGACGACAACAGAACAACGTAACGCGGGACTACTGTGGCCGAGCGCAATGGTAAGCGTTGCTGTTATCTGTATGTTTTTCACTGCGTTTTTGTTTTGCGTTTTTCGTGCCTTAACCCTCGTATGCATTCAAAAGTAGGATTCTCCAATTTCAATACATTTGTCCAAAACATGGTCCAAAACAAGTGGGTGCGGTTATAAAGAAGGTAAGAGGGGATTTCGGGCATCGGTTTGGTGTGTGAGGCGTGGACTCGTCCTCACACGCCGTGCATGTGGCGGGGAGGTGTTCGGCACTTATGATGCCGCGCGTGTTTGTCGCCACCATGAGGGTTGCACGGCACGGCGATGTCTTCCCGTTGCCATATGCACCAACAGCTACAGCAACATCACCATCAACACCAACACCAACACCAATACTGACACCAACGCCAGCAACAACCGCACCAATACCACCAACACCGCCACCAACATCACTAACACCAACACCGCCAACACCAACACCAACACAACCACCATCACCACCACCAACACCAACAACAACAGCAACACTAACACAGCCACCATCACCAACACCAACAACACCAACAACACCACCTGTACCCCCATCACCAACGCCACCAACGTCACCACCACCACCACCATCCACCCATCGACCACCACCACCTACCGCCGACAACCACCATCACAGCGCCCCCACCCCCACCCTCCTTGACCCTTCTCCCACCTCAGATAGTATTCTGCACAACAGTTTTTAACTACTTTCTCCCCCCAAAGCGTTAGTGCAGGTCTAAAAAAAGGGGATAAAACCCTTATCCTACATATATATGTACTGCAAAGCAATTGCTTCGTCCCCAACCGCAAAGCGTATTCTTCTATAAGTTCAAGTAGTTTGTACCCAAAAAACGAGGGCGAAGAACCAGTGCTAAAAAGACGAAAATGAAAACGAAAACGAAAAAAAATGAATTAGAATTACTCACCCGCTACCTCCTAGCTCTCCCAGCCCCTCCGCTTCCACCGCCGAGAAGTGGTCCACGACCCTCGACCCTTCCGCGTCGAAGTCAACCCCGCACAAGGCCCCCACCGACCGCGCTAGAACTCCCATGTTCTCTCCCCCCGCCACTAGCACATTGCCTGTCGGGGTAATAGATGTATGCATAATAAGCGGAGCACGCCCAATGCAACGGTGAACCGTCCAGACGATCAGGAGGGCACAAAAACTAAAATGAGCGCCATGAGGAACTCAAGGAGTAGGGGGCGGGGGGGGGGGGAGCGAGGGGGGGGGGGGGGGGGGGGGGGGGGGGGGGGGGTTCTCATGTCGTGCTTGGCCGTAGTCGTATGGCCATAGACCGTCGTATCCCTACAATGCCGGGACGGAGCATGTTGGGTTTTCACCAACCAGGCAGACATTGCTAGCACCAAGCGCGAAGCGCGCCGTGAGGTGTTGGGCGAGTCGCAAGAGGGGTGAGCTGCAACCCAAGAAGTAGGGGGGTTAGGCATATACAGTATGTATCTATCATATATGTATATATATGGTGTTGGCTGTATCGCACTACCCACCACTAGACTGCATACGTAGTGCCAGGAGTTTACAATAAGAGGTAGGCGAGGGGCTGGGGGGGAGATATGGTGTTGGCTAAACAGCGCTACCCACTAGACTAGACAGCACTACATTTCGACGCGAGTCGACGAGAGGAGAAAATGCTGACTTCTTCCCTCCATAAAATCAAGGCACATACCGTAGCGGAGAGGGGGGGGGGGGGGGGGGGGGGGGGGGGGGGTTGTTTTGGTGGGGGGGGGGGGGGGGGGGCGCTATGTGACCCTATACGAATAAGCCTGACTTACGAAAGGAAAGGAGCTGCAGTAGTAAGGCAAACTATAATAGATGGGGTGGAAATCAAATACATACCACAGGTGTACCTGTACATGCCAGGCAGAGAAGGGTGGGCAGCACTACCACCACCACCACCACCACGACCACCTACTGTAGGTTGAAGGGTGAAACACTCGGCCCTACAGCCTTGATAACGCACGTTTGGCATTGCTTGACATGTCTCCCGGCATAGTGACCCACCGCCACCAACACCAACACCAACACCAACACCACCAACACCAACACCAGAAACACCAACACCATCTCACCTCCATCCTCGATGAAGCCCATGACGTCAGCCACCGTGACCGCTCCTTTTCTCTTGTCCGCGCCCCCCGACACGGGCTGAGCCAGCAAGACCAGGTTGTCGAACTCGCGCTCGCCGAACAAAGTCAGCGGCAAGTTCGACCCCGCGGTCCCCGAGAACCGAAACGCCAACTCATGTCCTCGCGCCTGCAAAACCGTTACATACAGAAACAGTTTGTACATGACGTGTGAAGATAATAGGTGACACATATCGACCCCGCGATCTCCGAAAACAGAAACGCCAACTCGTGCCCTTGCGCCTGCGAAACGGTGTTTACAGGTAGCAGCAGACTACGATGTGTGTATATATTATATATGACGGATAATACAGTACAGGACATGTAATGACTAAAGACAGGCTGAAAAGAAAGCCAGGCTGAGGTTTAGGTGATAGTAAGCCATTCGGGGGTCGTTATCTTGAAATTAGTGTAGAAAGCGCCCTCTCTCCAGACAAAAAATCCAGCCTGGACCAGATTTCCTGTTTCTCACTATTAATAAGTGTCCTGTACTGCTGTAGTGTTGGATATAGTGTCAAACGTTTCCATATATCGGAATTCGTTATTTGTCGAATTCCGATAATTCAATCGAAAATTTCGACAAACTGAATTCGATGTGCGTACGTACGACAAGTTTTGTATCCGATAACATTATCGGATCGGACGCGTTTTGCCCTCCATCCTCTGGTATCCCCATGTTAATACGTAGAGAAGGCATTTTTTTTCGACAACTCGAAAATTGAATCCTGTTTCTTTTTTTCGTTTATCGATACAGAGTTAAAGTCGAGGTCGTTCAGAAACAGCGGGGTGTGTCAGGGCTGTTTGGCTGGGTGAGTCAGAGGCCCGTTTCACCTCTCTTCAACCCCTTAGCCCCTTAAGAACTGGTCCGACGAATTTGGGGTCAAACTACTTGGAATTAGTGCGGGACATTTTTTTTCAGTTCTGAATGGGTTAAGAACCGGTTCCACGTTTTTGGGGACAAACTACTTGGAATTAGTGCGAGATATTTTTTTCAGTTCTGAAAGGGTTAGGGCCCGTATTAACGAGTATAAAATAAATCCAATTTGGAAAAAATAAAATTCAAATACGCTTTTCATTGGTCAACACACGCACCAGCATCAAAGATTAGGATCTTGGGGTCTAATCAATTTGAATTGGACGAAAAAAACAAGAAGGTCCCAAGACCTTCTTTTCCAAAGAATTCAAATCAAATTGAGGAGTTGGCCCGACTTGGACCGGCATGTCCACGGTGGGCAAACGCCCCCGGTACAATCTTGTTATTTCTTGGTGGCATCGATGACCACGACCGAGGCGACAACACGTGAACCACAACCCGAGTCCACCGGGACAACAGCCGCGCCCACGCCTATAGACCATAGCACAGCGTACCCCGGCGGTGGCGCCTCAAAACCAATCATGGCGGTCGCAATCCCAACTTTTCAACCAGCTCGATGCTCCAACCCGATCAAAAACCGAGCGATCGACCCAAAAACAGCATGATACGCTCAAGACTTCGATAACACCATCGCCGCCCCTGTCTCGCCCGTGGCGTTCCAGGGATCCCTACGCCCACCCCGGAGACCCTGAGAGCGATAGCTTCCTAGCCTGGGCGGTCAAAAGCAAAAGTATGCTGGCGGCGGCGCGCACGCGTCGACGCATGCTTTCCCTCTCGTCTCCTCTCGTCGATTTTTTTCACCTGGGCGCTGTGACGCATGCTGCGTTTTTTCGATTTCATAAATATTTGAACGAGCAATTCACTATTCCCCATAGGACGCAAACCACTTTTTTTTTGCGAAATCACATTCAAATCGGATTTTATTTTCCAAATTGAAGTTTTACTGTCTTCGTTAAGATGGGCCCTTAACCAGTACGACTTATCTTGAGGCGGCACGGGCAATATATAGCTTTCAGTATGGCCTCTCCTAAACTACAGTAGTAGTCCTTATCTTAAACCGGCAGTTCTTGAGCCGTGACCCTCACTGCTGTCTCGAACTCGATAATCGCTCGATACCCATCACTATTTAGTACCGGTACCTGGCGGTATATACGCCGGCGGCATCGTGGTACCAGTACATACAACAAGTGTGATACCAGTATATATGTAGTACAGTGCAGTATCAGAGTATCAGTATGCATACAAACAAGGGGCTCGTACAAGAACAGGGCTGCACAGATGCTCCCAGTACCTGAGGGGTAAAGTATTTTCGAGAAAAATTACGCCAGATACTTCGTGTGCTTGAAGTAGTTCGGGTGTATGTACGTCGGATACTGCGAGTACTCGAAGTATTTCGAGATTCTTTACGGTGGATGCTGCCAATACTCCCGAGTGTTTGGGGGGTCCGATACTGCGGGTGCTCCTTGTACTCGCAAGCAACACTTTGGGCGCGCACTGAGAAACCGCAAAAGAAAAAAAACAACGAAGAAATTATAAACGATAAAAAAAAACGGTATCAAACGTGCCCTCCGTTGGTCGTCAGATCTTGGGCACGGTTTTCAGTTCTTGACCACTCTACTGCTGTAAGTATTCTATTTGGGTCCTTACTTTCATAAAAAGTATATCATACCTGTGCCCAAAATCCAAGGGCACAGGCATACTTGTTTTTAGCATTGCCAGCTTTCTGCCGGGCTAAGCGATTCATTCGACGTCTACCCAGCATTCTCTATTTCGTGGCAGGGCATGCATAACGCACGCGGCAGTCTCATCAGCCTCCTCATCAACCTTTAGCACGGCCACGTCTTGTTTTCCACACGTCGTATATAGCAATCGAGGAATACGAACAAGGTGGTGCCGGCGCAATTCACGCTCAGCTGAAAATGCTGGGAACACAAACAGTTTCCGGAACGAGGACGGCAATGGGCCGAACGAGCGGCGCGAGCTGTTGGTTTGATCTACTGATGGTTTGGCTTCCTACGGTGATGGAACCGATTCGAATCGCAGAATATTCGCTGTCGGATAAACGAACCGAAACGACCCGAACGGTAGGACTATATGCATGTGCGGTTCCGAACCGAACGGATCCGTGACGTTTTCGCTCCCGAACGGCCGCTGTTCTGAACCTGAAAAGTCCTCAACCCTAAATACATAATTAGGGCTTTGATTTAGCTGACTATAAGTTGCCAGCTGCCAGGTAGGTATTAGTTGGCTAGGTATTCAAGTTGGTTGCAGCGGTGCCAACTATCCAACTATTTTGTGTACACGGGTTTCCTCGTGTGTAGGAAGGCTTGTTTCGTACGGGGCACGCATTTCCCCGCGACATCAGGAGCCCACACTCCTCGCTGCGAACAGAGAGGTCAGGCCT
The DNA here is from genome assembly GCA_008828725.1 of Saccharina japonica. Taxonomy (NCBI): domain Eukaryota; class Phaeophyceae; order Laminariales; family Laminariaceae; genus Saccharina; species Saccharina japonica. The sequence continues at coordinate 54,597 of MEHQ01003854.1, forward strand.
ATTGCAGCTCATGGTGCATCGAGCCACCGCCATCGACGGTGCTGGTGCCGATGGCAGTGCCGAAAGTGCTGGCGGCGTTGATTTCGTTTTTTTGAAGGGCGGGCCCTCTCCGCCGTTACCTTCCAAATTTCATGTTTAGTGATTTACGAGTACATACGCTTTCTCTGGTCGTTTCTGTAACGGCACAGAAAGGAAAGAAAGTTCGTACTCGTATATATATAGTCAGGTACGATGCCTGAAAAAAGACCTGAAGTTTCTTTTCGGAAACAGGCGTGCCTGAACTACTGCTGTTGTCTGATTGTTTCCTGAGGTATCATTCCACTCCAGAGTTATTGGAGCCTGTCCAGTGACCCCGGAGTCGATTTTGGCGAGGAATTAATGCGACTACAACAGCAGCATGGTATTTTTACCTGCCGTAAATTGTGCGTGTAGCTCGTACAGGAGGTCCGACCAAACAAAAAACGATAGTGAGGGATCTCCAAACCCGGACTGCGTTATTTCTCTGGGATATCAATACATCCCTTCAACAGACCAATACGACGAACTTCATAATGCACCTGTTTTTTTTTATAAAAAGCACTTGTATCATAATTTCGTGTGTAAAAAGAAGCCAAATGACGTGAAATTTTGGACTCCGGGGGCGCCTGCGGCGGGATCCACCGGAGGCGCCCCCAGTGGGCCCTCCGGGCCCTCGGCCGGGGGAGGCTTCTTTGGCTGGCGTCGCTCGCCTAACTTTAGTCGACTATCACCGGGGGGCATAGTAAATACCTGGTAGTAAATAGGACCTACGGTATGATACACACAAAACCCTACATATTTCCTATTTTTTTAACAATATGTGGTCCTACTTACTATGGCCCCCCGTAACAGTTGGCCGCCAGACAACTAGTCGACTACAGTCAGTTAGTTGGCTGGAGAACCCAGCCAAATATTGATAGTAACTACGAATTAAATAGGTGTAACTCCAGCCAACTCACAGCCCTTTATAGTACGCGCGATCGAAGTATTATACTCAGCTACGTAGCAAAGATGAGCTTCGACGAAATCCTCGAGCTCACAGCTGTTGTTTTTTTTTTAATTTTTAAAATATATAAATCCAGGGACATACTGCTGTAGATACTGCTGTACTCGTTCTGTATCGTTCTGTAAACACGAAAGGATTTTCCTGCAGTTCGGTTAGGCTCTGTTCGGTTCCGTCAGAACCGAACCGAACCGAACCGAACCGTACTATTTTTCAACATGGGGGGGCAGTTCCGAACCGAACCGTAGGGTTGTAAAACCACGAGATCCGAGTCAAGAGCCAAGCCGAACCGAACCGATTCGTCTAGGAATGTGAAAATGATAAGAATCGAACCGTGCGGTTCGGACCCATGAAAACGTGAAAACCCCGTGTGTACAAGAGTGGCTTCTGTTTCTCCGCACGTACAACACGAAATACGAGCAAACAAGCTGCGTCTGATTGCTATTTGAGCTTGGGCGCCGCAGGGAATTTCTGAAGGAAGAATCCCGTGCTGACACTTACTGAGCCGGGGACCATTTTACTGCTTCTCCAGCGCCTATCACCAGGGGATACTCGAGCGGGGGGGGGGGGGGGGGGGGCACGAGAACCTAACGACACGCTGCTGCCTTATGAGTACGAGTACGCGAGGGACTCTGTTCACAGCAGTTTGATTATCAGAAGCAAGGGTGATTTACTGACAATAATGTTATGATTTCATGCCGGCTTGCAAACAAGCGCAGGAACGCCAGTGGCACGCTGCTGTCTGCCCAGCAGCACCTGCGCTCGGTCCGCACCGCTGTCCTTGAAATATTGCACAACGTTTCGATGAAGGGACGGAGAGCAGTGCGCCACGGGCCCGTTCTTGGTTACTGCATCAAGCACCACAGCAGTGCGTGTAGGATAGCAAGCAACGCAGCAACACATCTCTGACCTTTAGAGCGGAGAAGAACATGGAGTGACTGTCCTGGATTTGCGGCCAGTCCGCAAGCACCAATGTCCGCTTGCCTCCCACCGCAGCCTCGAGCAGCCCCGTCGTGCCGGGAGCGTTGTCCTCCATTGCATATGCAAGAGCTGGTACGCTGGCCAGCAACGCCGCCACCCGCAGCCATGCCCGCTGCCCACGCCCCATCGTGTGACAGCGTCCGCAAACTCTCGAGGACAGATGCAAAGCGCAGTGAATCTTGGTGTCGGCCGCAATCGAAGATGCACTGCCCCAATGCAGGCCTTCCTATACGTCTGCGTCGCTACCAGTGGTCCTTCGACTAGGCCTACTGAGTATTAGATGAGATACAAGCTCGGTGCGCAAGTCCGTGAAGGCTGAACGCTGAAGCAGGCGATCCAACGTCCGCGGGCGGGGGTTGTTCGGTGCCTTGCCCACCCTTATAACGCCAAGCAGGTAATATAACACAGTTATTTACTTTTGGTGAATCGGTGAACCGAAAAATGACCTCTATTGCCGAAAACATACCGAATGTGTACCGAATACGGCACATGCACGTTCTGTGATGGTTGATATTTGAAAGTTGAAACTGGAAAATCGGCTTCGCTCGTGCGTGAACGAAAATTGATGCGTGAAAAGCTAGGCAGGGCAGCTGAAAGCTGAAAGTCTCCACCACGACACACGTTGTTGTTGAAAGCTGGTCATTGTGCGTTGTGTGGAGGCATACTTGCAGTAGAACAAATTACTCTTAGCTCACTCCCCTCTCGGTGGGACGCGCACGACTGACGGAGAGACCGTGGGCGCTCGCTAGGCGCATCAGCCGCGGCACAGGCGAACTGGTGGCGATTATTTGTGCCGCACACCGGCAGACACTGGGCCTGTATTGGAGGTTGTTGGGCGATCTCGTCTGTGGTGCGGCCACAATTTAAACAATACTAAAAAACCCTGCAGGCTTCGAACGCGAAGCATGCGGGGAGGCGGAGAGGGGGAGGTAGCCGACGGGCCGGCGAGGGCATGCGGCAGGCTAATCTACGGTACACGGGGCGTGGAGGCAGAGGCGTCGCTTCTGCATCGCCTGCGGGAGGACATCGCGGAGCTTGACAAAGTGAGAAATCGCTGTGGTGAAAGTTGGCGCTATGTATCAACGTGGTTGTGTATCATATATTAGCTCTGATCGGAGATCACCACGCTGACTCTGTATTGCTGTGGTGTACGTTGCCCGTTGCCCATTGCCGAGTCCGCCCGGCGACTTCACTCGCTCCGGCAACTTGTCAATCACAGCTAACCACAACTGCCGAGTTAGCAGCAGCTGCCCTTCAGCGGCACTCATGGTGACAGGCCTTATTTCAGGATCCATCGCTTTGCGTTTCGTGTCGCCTCGATTTCTTCTTGTACGTACCTGCAGCAGCAGCAGTGCCGAGCGGTCTGTTCGTGTGACTTGCTGCTGTGGTGTTTGCTATTTATCCGAAGCAACTGCTGCTTTTGCTGCTTCTGCTGAGCTCGGGGTGGAAAGCACTATCTCTTACCACGTGCCAAGAGAGAGGGACACACACCAACGAATATAGCGGATGTCTCCCGTCGTGCCTTACGCAATTCGCCTTTGTTCTCGCCCCGTCGCCTATGTAGAGCTATAAATCGCAGTGACATTATTTCTGGAAGAGGCGGCAAGGGGTACGAGTTGTGACTTGAGTAGATCGAAAGATAAAGATGCCAAGTGGTCGAAGACGTCCCTTCCGCTTCCTCCCAAGCCGACCCTGAGAGGAACCCGCGGGCAGGTCCGCTTGATTGCACTCCCCGATGACCGTCTCGATAGCGCAGCAAGCAGTGGATTCCCAGGGAATCAACTTGTAGGAGAGTGTGCTCGGGATTAAAAAAGTAGGCAAGAAGTTGAAAAACACAAACGAGCGCACGACATTATTATCATGCTTTTTTTGTGCGCGACTTTAGATATATATATAGACTTGAGAGAGTGCCGGTATCGAATGTGTTTACTGGCACGTCATAAAGAGCGAGCTTCGTACGCAAGCGCGAGAGAGGCCCGGCATCCGGCCTCCATACTCGCATCTGCCTGTTGATCTGCACGGCTGTACATATTCATCAGAGTCGGAGTGTGAAGTGTAGAGTATTTGCCATTCCGTTCGCTCTGCGCTCACATCACCACCTAGTCTACTGCTGTAGCATGATGTGCGTAGTGCTGTGCACCAGGGACCAGTACGAAATACGACACAATCTGTCCGAAAATGTAAGGCCCGTTTGTAGTTCAACATTCATACCCAAACGATCCTTACATGATCGGACCGAGTGTTACAAAGTCCCAAAAGTATACCGGCGAGGCAAGTTTGTTTCATTTCGTGATGATGTCTCACATCTCGCGTCTCACGCCTGCCCGCTGGACCACGTCGTATTCTTCGCCTGGTATGTTCACTGCAACGATACTTCGACACCGACTCCGACTCGGACAGCCACACACGGCGCCTGTGCGCGTATGTTAATTATTCGCAAAGACTCACACCTCCTCCTTCTCCGAGGGTGTTCGCCCTACGAGTATACACTATTCATTGGGGACCATAGTAAATAGGACCAAATATTGTTGGTAAAAATAGCTAAATGTATAGATTTTTTACTTTACCGTACGACGTAGGTCCTGTTTACTATTGCCCCCCATAGTAGTAATAGCACCAGCGTACATACGTATCGTATACTCGTACTCGTACCAGTATGATGTATCGGATCGAACCGACGAGAAACAATGTCGAAACCAGTCGAAATCCAACACGGCATTGAAAAGGCGTGCCGACGGGCTCTACGGCCGCAGATGCCTCGCTCCACACTCACTCCTCAAAAGTTGATTGGTTGTTCAATGTTCAATACTGGACCCGTGTGGCCCTCACGCAATCATGTTGAGCTACGAGGATGGCAGTATGGGCTGCGTATTTACGAGTATGACCGACAGCAGCAGCACTATCACGACGTACTGCTGTACGAGCAGTCAATATCATACGTATGTGGCCCATGTCGTTGGTGTACTCGTATGTACGTAGTACCAGATATTTGATATTTCCGTAAAGAGCGTTAAGGTCACACAGGTGCGATCGATTTTTCCGTAACTTACCGAGCAAGGAGGAGTTTTCGTATAGATATGGCCGGCAGCCTTGCGAAAGTTCTCGTCGTGTGTAATGTTGGATTTTAAAACCCTTGCCGTTGTCGAGAAAACGAGCGCTGAACAACGATCGCACCCTTGTGCAGCGAGTTGGGCACCGAAGCCTACGAGTATTGTGAGCTCGGTCGGTTATCTGATAACGGACCGAGAAAATCAATTTCTCGGTTAACCGGTTATATGAGCGAAAATAACCGAGACCGAAACCGAGACGTTTCCGGTCGGTTGTCCGGTCGGTTGTCGCACATACCTGGTATATCGTAAAAGGCTTGGAACAAAAAAACGAAACGCAAAATCTGAGGTCCAGGCTGGATTTGTTATTCCAGAAAGGGTGCATCCGTCTCGGTGCCCAACTCTGCGCCCCTGTGAACTCAACGCTCTTCTACGCACGGTTGCGGTAGTATAGTACAGCCAGGACGGACACTGGGTGTACTGATGTCGTTGTAAATCTGCCGGTTCAGGCGAACTTCCTCAGACGTGCCCCAGGATACAAATATACGAGTTGTTCTCATTGTGGCGGAATTGGTCAAATACACGTGGATCCGCGTTACGTACGATTTTAGTCCACGTTTCTACATACCTACCACAACAGTGGCGTCGTCGGCAGGACATGGTGCATTCAGCAGGCGAGGTCGCTGGCTCGATCCTCGCCATCATTCCACAAAAATGGGAATGTTCCATGTCCAAGAATTTGTCAAATCTCCCACTAAAAACTACGACAACAACGATGAGAGCAATGGGTTGCGTATACAGCACAACTCGACGAGAGTTGACGAGGGAAGAAAGTGCTGAAATTTTCTAGCGATAAAAATGCAAGGCAAGAACAGTAGTGGGGGGGGAGGGAGAAAAGCCTACTTTGTGACCACGGATCTGAGTTATGACCATAGGAAGGAGGAGAAAGGAAGGGCGAAAATAATAAATGGGATGGAGAAAAAAAAAATGACTCCAATACCGAGAAATCGGGAGGAAAAAATGGAATCATAATCTCATTGGCGTTCCTGACATAGTCTGTGAGACATAACGTATATCAGGTTTAGTGTGGGAGAGTTGCTCGTCAGCAATTTTACGTAGGGTTAACGTGCAAGCAAAATCTGAGGTCCAGGTTGGATTTCCTATTCCAGAAAGGGTGCATCCGTCTCGGTGCCCAACTCTGCCCCTCTGCGAACTCAAAGCTCTTCCACGCACGGTAGTGTATTAGTGTAATACAGTCAGGGCGGACACTGGGTTGTACCGCTGTTGCAAATCTGCCCGTTCAGGCGAACTTCCTCAGGCGTTCATGTGAGGGTAAAACTATACCAACTGTTCTCAAAAATGAGGAAGGGTTTCGTCACGAAGCTGTAAGGCATTCGTTCCCGACGGTGAGCTTTAATTTCAAAGTCTTCGGCGAACGGCCCACCACCCCGACCCCGAACTCTACGTAACCCTAACCAGAGGCATGGTTGGTTGGTGTGCCGCCTGGCCGCTGTATTCGGAAAGGCTCTATTTGTTGTCCGGGCACCTCCACCGTAAGGAAGTTCTCGCCTGAACGGGCAGATTTACGCGAACACACTGATGTTGGGTACTACTGTTCGTATGGGGCATATATGACCCCACAAATAAAGTACAGATTTGTAGGGTCATATGATACCCCATACGGTATAGGTTGGGTACTGCTGTATGTACATATATAGAAAGAACGGTTTAATGTGAATATCACAACAATAGCCTACTGGGTACTATTAATATGTACTCTGCGTAGTGGTACTGAATACTAATACTTATACCTGAACAATACCTGGCATACGAGTACACCAGGTAGGTCCCACTTTTCGTAGCTCGGTGGGTCGCCACGCGACCATAACAGCACTAAAGTGGGACCCCGCCCTAAACCGGTTTAGTGTGGTACAGAACTAAAGTGAGTTGCGCTGTTGAGCTGTACCGCACTGAAGTGAGATATATGGGGAAACGTTAGATCGGGGCGTTTCCCTGCGATCACATTAACGTGGGCGCTAAACTCGAAAATGTTGAACGATCAGGGCCACCAGGGCCCCTGCACGATACCTCCTGTACATCAGTATAATTCCAGACCCATTTGGCTTGTTTCAGGTATTTTATCCACGTGTTCGTGTACAAATGCACTCACATCAATATTGCTCAGCTTCAAATACACGCATCCACGCGGTATCACCGACGGCTATTAAATAGGCCGAATATATTGCAGTACAAATGAACTATAATACCGGTACGTGCAAAGTATGCCGTAGGAGGATGAATCCTGCCTCATGGCCGCGTGGTTCCTCGGCTTTGCGCTTCCCCGCCTTCGCGCTCGACACGTGGGCAGCTAGCTAGCTACCTTGGTGGTTAAGGCGCGTCGTACAAATGGGGTGGAGTGGACTATCGCTGTCAGGGTCCTCCGCACAAATGCCGTGAAGACGGCTACTACACCCCCCCCCCGCGACATTCTGTGGCGGTTCAGGGGCTGTGGCGCGCGATCTGTGGCCAAGCACTGTTTCCCTGCCGCCACATGGCATCGTGCGTGTTGGCGCTTCGGTACGATGGTACTACGTGCTAGCACTGTTTCCCTGCCGCCACATGGCATCGTGCGTGTTGGTGCGTTGGTACGATGGTACCACGTGCTCGTGCGGTGATTACTCTGTCAGCTGAGCGCTGCTGCTGCTGCTGCTGCCGTGTCAATGTGGGCTGCTGTCCTGTGCTGGATGTCGACGGGTAGGAAGAACGAACACACGCTTGAGGGCGTTGGTTATGCGCAGGAGCGGTCGGCACTAAACTTTGTGCAGGACGTGTGTGTTAATTTTCAACCTTGCACGTCGGCCCAGACCAACCCGAACCCAGACCTAACCCTAACCCCAACCAGACCAACCCGAACCCAGACCTAACCCGAACCCCAACCCGAACCCCTACCCTTTGAGGGGCTCGAGGCCGGCAGGGGCAAGCACGCGGCTCCGCCGCGTGTTTCGGTGGCTTTTTTCCGGAAAACCTCCGGGCGGCCGAAAAGCCAGCCTCGAGCAGTAAGACCCGCATCCTTTTGTGCCAACCGCTCCTGTACATGTAAGGCGAGTCCACACTGAGCTTCTTTCGTAGTGATGTGGAGGCGTGATGGTCCCACTACAGTGCGGAGACCGCACTAAAGTGGGACGAAGTCGTGACTGAAGAGATTTTGATCGTACTAAAGTGGCGCCCCGCATTCGAGTGTACCGCACTATAGGGGACCCCGACTGTACTCGGTACTCGTGTACGGCGTACTCGTTGATATGCCAAGTACTATATTAAAAAAAAAAAAAAAAAAAAACAGCTGTGAGCTCGAGGATTTCGTCGAAGCTCATCTTTGCTAGCTGAGTGTATATATACGTGCCCGTATAAAATGATGATGTTTCTAATGAGGTAGGGTTTCGTCACGAAGCTGTAAGGCATTCGTTCCCGACGGTGAGCCTTGTTTTGGCTTCGGCTAACGGCGGCCACCACCCCGACCCGGAACTCTACATCTAACCCTAACCCTAACGAGAGGCATGCCTGGTTGGTGTGCCACCTGGTCGTTGTGCTTGGAAAGGCTCTATCATATCTGCAGTGCGGGCACATCTAAGGAAGTTCGCCTGAGCGGGCAGATCTGCGCGAACACGAATGTACAGTGTATGAATGTTGTTGATTGTGATGCACCCTACCCAGTCCGTGCCTGGTAACAAAAAGTATCTCGGATGACAGACAGCAGTGATAACCAGGGGTCCGACCCAGAAGACGAAGGAGTAGACTACACTACCGGCCCTCTCGTAAGAAAGTGCCCCACAAGAAACTCAGCCTAAACATTACGGGGGAAATAAGAAAGTCGACAGCTATTATACTGAATTTAGTGTGGGACACACCCCTTTCTCAAATAAGAAAGTCAGCCTAAGCCCGATTTCTGGTTTCTTATGAGCGGGCCGGTACTGTATAGCATCAGTCTCTTACCTGTTGCCATCCACCTCATCACCTTATGTTGCAGATTGTACTAGCATCGTTCGTATCACAGTCACTATTAATACTATTTAATCTCATTATTAATAGTACTGCCAGTACGTCGTACAAACTAGTGTTTCAAGTTTTCTGGAAACGATAAAATCTCAAAATCTCCTCTTTCGATATTTTGAGCTGGATGTTTTCGCTTTGTATACGTACGTACTGACTAAATAAGTCTGTATACTTACGAGTGCAGAACAAACAGTACGTGTGTATGCCATGTTGCTCGTGTGCACACACGTTAAGTCCCAGTTCAAACTTCAAAACTTTTAACGTATGAAGTATACGACACACGTACCGGTACGTATAACGTATGTCTACTCTTTTTACTACGTACTCGTATCATATACCTGGTATTATATGTATAATACGTACCAGGGTATACTGGTAATGTAACATGTAACATGTAACAACAATGATGGACGTAGTGCGTTTCTCTGTGTCGTAGTTTTTTTACCACAGAGCGTTTATCTCTCTAGGATGAAGAATCGGCACGGACACCGGGTGTGCTGGATGCCGACGGGTGTATATATTGAAAGAACCGTTTGATGTGAAGAACGCACACACCGGCTTGAAATGTTCTGGCTTGTTTCGTACTCTTCTCAATTTTTGTTGCTCCCGTTGGTTTGTGAATTCTCATTTATTTCAAGCCCCGAACGACCATGCAAAGTCGTCGGTAATTCCCGCAGTAAATATTGCTACCTCTTACCAGGTACTGGTATATCATACCAGGTATATGTGTATGAATAGCGCCGTTATTATCTAAGGCTAAGCAACGCCTTTACGGTACAGGCACACAGCAAGTAGTACACATTTTGCTAAATCACGAAATTTCAAGATTTTCGCGTTTGGACCAGGTTTGGTCTTGCATGCATCATTTTGTCGTTTCACGTGGGTTCCGCTCGAATTTGTTGCGCTCACGGCGGTTCCAGTCTGCTCCTGTTGCTCATGCTGCTGGTTTGGGCTGCGGCACCACGCACACACAACGACACTGCCCATCTGCATCTCTAAACCAGGCGTATGCTATTCTGCGAACGTTGCTTAGATATACGCAAACTTGAAGACCATACGCGGGCCATGCTGCTTCCTTCGTCCCCCGTCTAATAGCTATATACGAGTACCCTCGTCCCAGCTCCCAACTCCCAACCAACTGCAACCATCATCATCATCGCCGTCACGTTATTATGTAACGTCCCCTGTCCCCTGTGACACGTGACGGGGATAACTTGAAAGCAAAAAATGACGATTTACCGTTTGTCGTTCTTCATATACGTACACAAATATTACATGAATGTGTGTGTGTGTACTCGTACATCTGATGTATTATATCTTATGTGCTGGTATGTATATAGCTGTTGGTGTCTTCGGGCCCCAAAAGGCGTCCATGCGCGTATGATATGATACGTACGTATGCTACCAGTCATGCACTGCCGCTGCTGCTGCTGCTGCTGTGCTCTTGTCAGCTTTGAATACTACTCTGTCCTGTCGTCCCGCACCGTCCCCCGCTGGAATCCATGGCAACGCGCTCAGTGGAACCGCAGAGCAAGCCCCTGGTTGTCGCCAGGGAAGTTGGGGGGGTGGGGGGGGGGTTGCGCCATCTCCTTGAACGTGGCGTTCCGTATTTTAAGTTTTTTTTCGTCGCCCGGTTTTGGACTTGGGGGCGAAACGGAACGAAAAAACGAGAATGATCACGAATTCGTACGGCATCGGCCACCCCTACGCGTGGCTCTATACGTAAAACATGAATTATGTGAAATGTAGCTCAGCAGGTGAAGGTGACCTGTTCGAGCTGGGTACGAGGTCAGGTGTTCGATTCTCCTTGTACACGACTTCCTTTTTAGACGTGGAAGTGTGGTTATTAAGCTTTATTTTTACCCATCCGCCGGAGGACTAAAAAATTAAAATTGAAAACACACACAAACACACACATACGAGCTGGGCCAGCCATAACATGGTTTAAACGTCGGATTGGCCATGCCCCCATCATTTTTTCGAGCTTGGACTTGATTTTTCGACACGGTGTAGTTCATGCACTCGTCAACAGGTTGACCGTCGGCCCTTGCATTATTTTATTTTTTCCAGGAGATATGACCGATCCAAAAACCCCAAAAAACACAAATGCGACCAAAACTAGTTAAAAAAACAAAAAAAACAAATAGGCCCGAAGGTGAATGCCTTTGAACGTGCGATTCAAATCCGGGGTAGTGTTGGTAATCAACTTAAAAAAGGGGTTGACTTGACTGTTGACTATTGGGGATTTTAGTTGATNCGATTTCCCGACCGGTACCATCGTCAGTTTCTGTTCCCGAGCTTTACCGTACCGCGGTAATGGCCGTGTTCCCGTTCCCGACTGTTTCCCATCCCACTGTCTGCCAATTCCCGACTATTCCCGTCCCGCTGTTCGCCCAGTCCCGACTATTCCCATCCCACTGTCATATAAGTGATTCCCGTCCCATCCCGACCATGGGGCACAGCTTCTCCCATCCCGCATCTCACTATAGGGGCAGATATTCCCATTCCATTTACCGCGTTTTTTTTTGTTCTACCATCGCATGACCATGGATGGATGCAAGTGCTTATATATTTCCTGCGCGAATATATATTTCCTTTTGTTAAGTTTGAACACGAAGTTAAAATATGTATCAATCATTCAATCGGCCCCCCTCACACTTCGCTATTTGAAATAATCGTATGATACGTATAATAAATCGGTCGTACATTTGGGAAATTATTACTCGTATGTCAAAAATGAAACCAAGAAAGAAACCCACACCACCACCCGGCCCAAAGACAAAACATGGCATCAAGCATGGTCGTTGTGGAGGTGGAGGATCCTCGGAGTATGCCAAGTATGATATTGAAATGCAAACAAAGCGTGATGTTGTGTACCAGGTATCATATATTATACGTACCATACTTTTTTGTTTTGTTCCTGTTTTACATCTCGCGAATGTTATACTCCTCTATCGTAGCATAGACATACATAGCTTTATCTTCTTTGGTTCGGAAGCTTTCCTCGGCATATCTTGGCACCTCACAGCCACTCTCAGCCTCTAATTGCCGAAGCAGAAATTACTTGCCTTTTCCGGAGGTTCTTGGCTTTCTTTGTTTTCTCCTATTTTCGTTACTTGCTGCTTCCTGTTTCCTATGGTACCAGTTTTTACTTTGTCGGCGAGATCATGTTTCCCTTTTCTTCCGGTTTCGGGTTCCTGCATGTACCCAGTGAGCACGACAGCGCGTGCGAGCCCGGCACTATCGCGGGTATGGGAGGGCGCTGGCCAGTAGAGGTGGGGTCAGAAGGAGCGCGGTCGCTTTTTCGTGGCTAGGCGTGGCGTCTCCATCGAGACACGAGGGGAGCATGAAGGTCCTTGCTGTTGCTGCTGCTGCAATGAATCCAGTATGTCCGACATTATAATGATCGTTTTGTCTGTAATAAAAGAACATTTAAGCCAAGTTCAAGCGGTGCTTTATTTATCGAACAAACATTATTTTTACAGAGGCATCAGCAACCTCGAGCGGGCGAACGAGAGCCACTGTGAGTACCGGGCTTCACGCGAGGTGGGCCACGGGGCTCACTGGGGCAGAGAGGCAGTAGAGCTCGACCCGGACCGAATCGATGGCGAGGTGATCGCGGGTGGGCGGGGAGCGTTTTGTTCGAGTACGAGTACGTAATGTACGTCTTTCTCAGTTTTGTGGATTTTTGTACAACTTGATTGACGCTCGTGCTATGCTGTGCTTTCTCTTTCATACTCTCTCTATATATATAAAGATCGAAGGTACTACTACTACTGCTGTTGTTGTACTACCACACATAGCAGTCACGAAAAAGGCACAATTCACACCCCTAGCAGCCAGCGCAGCGCCGTCCTGCGAGCCATGTTGCTGTGCTTTCTCTTCCTTTCGAACATACAGCTTTGTTGTCCTGGAGTATGGAGATCTACTGTCGTATACTTTTGCAAGTCGCCTGTACGTTCGTTTGTTCTTTGTGTTTTTTGCTTTGTTTGTGGTGTACAACTGCTGTCGCCGTACAGGTATGATAGTTGCTTTGCCACATACATGCCGCATACCAGTACTCATGCATCACAATACAGCAGTAGTAGACGGGTACTGTACGTTCAGTTGCGTACAGCAATAAGTATTTCGTTGCATTGCACCATGAATCTCTTTGGCCTTTTCAAGTCGGTCTTTACACATAGTGGACTTCTTCTGCCCCTTTCCTTGCGCGAGCGTAGCGGGCGGCGTCAACCGCCCTCGGAGCGAAGCTTTGCTTTTTTTTAGCGATAGTTTTTCGTGTTGTTCACCACTATCGTTTTTGTCCTGTATTTGCCGTCATACATATGGAGCTCTTGGCATTATCAAGTCGCCAGTTGCAGCTACAATAATATTTGCTCCTCTTTTACCCTTTTCACATTTGGTTCTATTATTCCTTCCGCGAGCGTAGCGGGCGGCGTTAGCCGCCCGCGCAGCGGAGCCCTTGTATAAATAAAAAACGTGCCTCTCGTGCAGATGTTCAGCAGTACATAAAAAAGAGCTACGGTACTCGCCGAGCAAGTAGCTACAGTACGTACGCTACACAGCACTACCTGATGGTCTGTGGTCTGCACAGCAGCAGCAAAGCAATAGAAACGTATGCGATGATCAAGGAATACAGCAGTAAGTACCGTCCGAGCAGCCATACTCCTTCTGCCTGAGCTACCGTGGCAGAAGCCGAATGACTACTGCTTGCTGTGCTGCAGTATTATACAGCAGTACGTGAGCTCTGCCTGATAGTCTGTATGATCGTCACTCTCTTCTCTGCGCCCACAAAATGTCGGTTGTACAGCAGTACACCATGAGCTCTTCTACATGATCGTCTGCCTTCTGGTGTATCTCTCTGGTTCTGTATATACATGCCGGCACGTGGTTATGGTGGTTGCGCACCAAAGCGTCTACTACTCGCGCCCGTTGCTGCTGCTGCATGTAGCTCCCGCACCCGCAGCCATATCACTTAGGCATGCGCTATCGTAGCAGTTGATCGTGTGCTGCTGATGTACATCCGATGACCTGTATGACGCTGTCTTCAGCAACGCAGTAGGCGACGAAACTGCTGCTGAACTGTACAAATGCCGGCCATGCTCTTCCTTGCGTTGTTGCTGACAATCTAAAGTACGGACAGACTACTAGTACAGCAGTCGTGCTGCTGCCAGCAAAGGGTAGAAAGCAAAGAGTAGAGCTGTCTATCAAAAGTTGGGCCGTTCGTCACGAAGAAAAGAGGTGCATTACGGTCCACTCGTAACTAACGACCGACTCCAGTCGACGCAATTGTCATGTTATCTATTTATAGGTTGGGTTGGCGTCGGTTGGCAACGACGCTGTAAAACACGCCACTCGCTGCGTGAGCTAGACAACCAGGGTGCCGTGTTTGGTTTTGTTTTTGGCGGTCAATAAAGCTAGCGGTCGAGTAGATCATTTGTGCGGGGTGGAGAACCTTTGCTTCGCACAAGGGGAATTGTCGTATCACGTAGTGGTAAAATGGTAAGGCATCCGCGAGGCAGTTACATAGTAAAACCCATTGCTGTCTCCGGAAGTGGCCTCACCCGAAAGCAGGAGGCGGCAAGGAGAAGGAGGAGAAGGAAGACCTGTGGAAGGAGAGACGGGAGATCGGAGGTGATACTATAAACAAGCGTTCTTGACTTCATTTGAAAATGTTTTTATACTGCCAAACGACACATGTTCTATGAAGACATGCGGCAGTGTGATGAGTTTTTTTGTTTTGTCTATCCCATTTATTGTCTTCGCCCTTCTTTTCTCTCTCCCTCTTTAGCCGTGACTCAGATCCGGGGTCACTAAGTAGGCTCTTCTCCCCCCTCCCCACTACGGTACGTGCCTTGTATTTTTATCGCGAGAAGATTTTAGCACTTTCTTCCCTCGTCGACTGGCGTCGGATTCCGCCTACCCACGCCACGAAGGCCCTCTCAACAACTGGTTCATTGTACTGTGATATATATTTAGGCCATTTCTCAGTCAATAAGCCGAGGTATTCAATTTTAGTGTTTGTTGTTTCATCTCCTTGTTTGTCTTGGGCTTGTTGCGCGAAGGTGAAGCGGGATAATGTATGATGCGCCACACACCCGTTGTATGGGAGTCGCGCAGTGGAATGGACAGAGGGCGGGCGGGTAATCGGTCGTAGGGAAATCGCGGTTGAATTGACGAAAAAAGGAAGGACCGAAAAGTTAGAACTGTCTGTTCTACCGGTACAAAACCTGGGCAACGGTCGTAGCGGAACCGCCGTTTACGAACGCAGGGAATGACACCAAGAGGGTTCCAAGGTACATAAGACACGGACTACTTGGTAGTAACTGTATATACCACCGTGTTTACCAAAGCTTGTCAGTCTGGTACGGTAGACAGTGTCTACCAACTAGACGGTCTGGTATCTTGCAGCGATGTCTGCCGTGTCCTTTCTGGTTTCGTCAACCGTGGTTCCCCTACGGCCCCCTCCCCATTCCCTGTACACCGGCTGCCTGGAGGGTGCTTTTGTTGATCTACGGTTACTTGCTCTTTTCTTTCGTTCTCAGTCTTCTTTCGAACACCTTGTTATTTTTTATTTATATTTTGTTTATATTGCTGGTCTTTGTTTTGTTTTGTTTTGCTTGATTGTTTGTGTGCGTGTTTGCTTTTTCCCTCCCAGCTTTTTTGTTTCCTTCAATATTCCCGCTTTCACGCATTTGAATTGGTAGCAGGCGAGGTCGTGCTCGTCGTATATGGCCAAATATATCAGGGAACGGGCACCCGTCAAGCCTTCCGTCAGTCAAGGGCGTCGGTCAAGGCATTTCCATCCTTGTAGGCGCATTGTCCCCTACCCCCACTATAAAAGACGAGATTATTAGAAGAGGTCGGGAACCGGTCCCAGAATAATCTGTCGTTTGTTGTTCTAGTGAGAATTAGGCGTTTGTTTCATAACCTTGGCTAAACAAACCGTAACGAGGCACTGTTTCGTTGATCGTGTGAGTTGGAATACCAAGTGGGTAAAACACAGAACAGTGCTAGGAGACTGGTAGAACACGCGAACAGTCACGGCTGCTGCTTTCGTAGCTGGTCAGCCGTTGGTGAGCCAGGTCTTTCGTTATTTCTACCACAAACAAACCTCTCGTTTTCTGCGTGGGCACCCCTTTGTATGTAAATAATATGAATGTTGTGCACACGGCTTGCGGTGTGAGCGACAGCACAGCACACCAGCAGCTGCGACCGACGTTGGCATACGTAGACAGTCGGAGGTCAGTACGGAGGTAAATACTGTTTGTCAATAGTAAATGTAGGGGCTTAAAATAAAAAACGTGGAGTTTTACTCCCTATCCCAGGGTTCTGCCGTCAAGAAACGCCCGTCAAGGCAGTTGCCTTGACACCGTTGGTCGAGGTGAAAAGTGCCTTTCATGGCATTGTATTGTCTCCTCTGCTTGCTTCCTCGCAACGTAGTTTCGCTGCATCGTCGTCGTGTGACCACATAACTGGTATGTCTCTAGAATGAAGAATCGGCACGGATACTGGGTGTGCTGGATGCCGACGGGTAGAAAAGACCGTTGAATGTGATGAACACACACACTAAACGTCTTTTGACCTAATCGCATCAGCGAGTGGAACGCGTGCATGTCACGTTTTGTTGTTTGTGAGCCTTCAACTTTGTGTGTATTCAAGTATAGTTGTTACACCCTTCACAGGTGTTGCACATGCGGGCATAGGCAGCAGCACCCTGCCATGCTGGTGTTGGACAAAGATGATCCACCGATGATAAAGCCCCAGAAGAGTGATGTTTCGTAAAAGAGCCGCTTGTGGGGCAATCAAACTTAGAGAACAATAGACATTTGAGTCAAGAGGTTGTGATGAGAGGAATGAGAGAGGGTGGGGCACGCCCGCGCTCTCTTTCGTATCTACTCAGACCCCGATCCTTCGTTCGCTACAACAATAGTACTTGAAGGACCCCGTGTACGGAAACAACATGCCAAAACAACAAATACATATATTTATGCCACCGTCCTTATTCCAGAAACATAAACTGTTTTTTTACATTTTGTTTCGTGAGATACAAGTTACTTACTCATTTATACCTGTTCCCTCTCCTTCTACGAGTTATATAGTATCAATGAACAGAACGGTTATGAGTCAAAAGCACTCTTGTAAAATCGTCCTGTTGACCCTGGTAGCATCCAGGGGAGTCATCGAACTATATATTTTATGAGGATTCAATATAGAACACGCGCGAACGAATTATTTAAACAAATACAAAACTGAGTATCAACTGCTATATCGTAGATTTACCCAAACACCATATTGCAACATGAAACATAGAACAAACACGCCCAATAAATGTGTCTATCGTATCACGCAACTTGCAAAGTTGAGTTTCAACCGTTCAATCGGTAGTATTCCGCCTTCCGTGTTTTTCCTAGGACTTTCTTTGGTGGCTTAGCTACGTACGTATTCATTTTGTTTTTGTCATTCCCCGTTCTCTTTCCGGGACTCTCGTGTGTTACACGAGAACGAAACGGAATTGAGTTGGAAGTGCCACGTACCCGTTGTATGGGTGGCGCCCAAGGGAAGGGAGACGGAGGGTCGGGGGGGTCATAGGGAAACCAGGACGGACGAAAGCAGGAAAGAGACGGCAAACAGAGTAGGTGCCAGACCGACTAGCTGGTAGAACCTGCCTGTACTACGGGCACAAACCTGCCTCAGCTGGCCTTTGGTGTGCTCCGGCTGGCTGTCCTATCCTGTAGTTCTCAGTCTTTCTCTGTTGGCGCTGTTTCGGTCCATTTCATTTTCTTTCATTTCATTTAGTTCTTATTGGAGGTCGCATCTCCTCTGGGAGAAGCATGACACTTTCTTTCTTTTTTGTCATCCTTTTTATTTGGTTGCTTGATTGTTGATTTGCTTCAGTATATTTACTTTTTATTATTTTTTCTTTTCGCTTTTTTCTTTTTTCTCTTTTTTTCTCTTGCATGCACCTGGATTGCTAGCAGGGTAGGTCTTGCCTGTCGTATATGGCGTTGCATTGTCTGCTCTGCTTACTGCACTGAGTGTAGTATCTCTGTGTCGTAGTTTTGTGACCACAGAACTGGTACCTTTTTAGGATGAAGAATCGGCACAGACACTGGGTGTGCTGGATGTCGACGGGTAGAAAGGAAGGTTTAATGTGAAGAACACACACACAGCTGTAGGTGAATACTATATGTATTGGTTTGTGTGTGCTGTTCACATTATTGCCGTTCTTCCAACCCGTTGACATGCAGCGCATCCAGTATCGGTGCTTACCGTCCGCCCTCCCAATAGAGAGATGCGTACGAGACAGAGATACCGGTAATATATTTCGAATAGTGGCGAATATAGCGATTCGTCAATTCAATGCCAAAGCTGGATGCCAAGAGTTCTGCTGGCTTCGTACCTAACTCATGGTGTATATACATATGAAGGCTTGTTTCAAGTGCTTCTGCTCTTTGTACCGTTATTTCTATCCTTGGATTAAAAAAACGGTCTTATGTGAAGAACACACACATATACCAGGTATACCCGCAATGTCAGCAGTAATGTATCCGAATTTTTTCAGGGTCATATGTTGTAGCTTAACACCTAGCGCACACCAAAGATGTCGGGAGACATGTCAAGCAAGGCAAAACATGCACTGCTGTCAAGGGTGTAGGGCCGAAGTGTTCCACAGTGAAACCTAGTAGTTTGGTGTCAGTCACGGCATGTCAATCAAGGCAAAGCTGCTGGCTGTCAAGGGTTGAAAGTCCTGTCTCCCGACATCTTCGGCGCACACCGAGTTCAGGGTCCGTTCTGTTGCTTCATCCGACGCGTGCTATGTACGACAGAGGTCCATTAGTAGCACTTTTTGGCTGAGACATTTTCTGACTGACAAGGCTCCTTGACCCAAAACATGGTCGGAATTTCACACTTTGTGTTGGAATATTTTTTCGTTGTGTAGTTACAGGTCATGGGATCGTTCATCGGATATATATCATACAGTACAGGACACCTAATAAGAAACAGGAAATCTGGTCCAGGCTGGATTTCTTATTTGAGAGTGGGTGCTTTCTGCGCTAATTTCAAGATAATGACTCCCGAATTTCTTATTTTACTCCAAATGTCAGCCTGGCTTTCTTACTAGCCTGTTTCTTATTAGGTGTCCTGTACTGCTGTACGTATGTACCAAGCTTTTGTTTTTGTTTTTGTTTTTGCCCCCCTCCATAATCAGTTTTTGACTTACTATTATATTAGTATAGAGCTCCTCAAAGTGACCACACCCTCAAAAATACAATAGTTGCACCTCTACCGCCGTAGCAGGCGTTTTCGTGACGAGATAAAAACAAAAAAAAAATCGTGAAGAGCGTTGAGTGCGCACAGTGGGGGGGGGGGGGGGGTTTGTTTTTCAGCGCTCGTGTTCTGGACAAGTTTTTCTATAGTGGATCCAGCCATAAGACTGAAAATCTTAATACAGCCATAACTTCCTCAATTATTTATATTTTATATAATGTCGAGAATTTTTGTGATGCCCTCGACAAATGCCACAAGAGTTGTTCAGACCTTATTTTCGATTGGACCTTCGTTTCGAACTCCGATTGTTCGCTGGTTGATTATTCGTGAGAACTGACAAAATTATCACTTGATTTATAATGGAAAACACTCAAAATACGAAGATCGACTCAAATTGAAATGGCGTCTGAACAACTATGGTAGAGTTTGTCCAGGGCACCACAAAAATGTCTAACATGGACCAAGGTATTAATAATTGACGAAGTTATGACGATTTGGGTAAAAAAGAAAAATTAAGTGTGTTTTGTGTGGGATGTGGATAAAAAATAAATAAATGCGCAACGTGATTTTTTGCGCGGTGGCACCACCTTGTCCGGGGTTGAAAATATACCAATAAAATAGGCCTGATGTGTAGCTTTCCGAATCTGTCCTTATTTTCTGTGGACTCGCTGTAGTTATCGAGATTTTGTCATTTTTGTCTCGTGAAGTGCCCCCTGGAGCAATATTCAAACCGCGACCACGAACGCAATACTTGAAGTCCACACGTATATATGGGCTCATTCGAACGGCCTTGAGAAGGGCTTTCATACGCATACTTCAGATCAACTCAATTCGGTGGTGCGCCCGAATTATTAATACAAAGGCCCGATTTCAGGCTTGCTGCTGGATCCACCATATCACGAAAGTCTTTTTGTATTTTCGGGAGGCTCTCGACCAGATATTTACGGGGGACGGTAGTAAATAGGGACCAAATATTGTTAGTAAAAACAGATCATATACGTACGTATATATACGTTTTTGTGTTTACCGCAGGTCCTGTTTACTATGGTCCCCCACGTAAATACATAAAATATTTCCGAAAACACGTTGTTCGGCATTTTGGCATTTTTTTCCGTTCTGAAAAGCCTGAGCGCTGAAAATCGATCGGTCGAACCTCCTTGTTGTGTGGAGCTAACATCAGTCCTTCGGAGTCCTTTCAGTATTTGATCTGTGATGACGTGATGGCCGCCTCGACTCTGTGTGTGTGTGTGTTCTTCACATTAAACCTTCCTTTCTACCCGTCGACATCCAGCACACCCAGTGTCCGTGCCGATTCTTCATCCTAAAAAGGTACAAGTTCTGTGGTCACAAAACTACGACACAGAGATACTACACTCAGTGCAGTAAGCAGAGCAGACAATGCAACGCCATATACGACAGGCAAGACCTACCCTGCTAGCAATCCAGGTGCATGCAAGAGAAAAAAAGAGAAAAAAGAAAAAAGCGGGAATATCAGCATCAACAACCACCGCAGAGTCGTCAGCAGTCGCCAGTCTCAAGCCAGACAGCTGCTCTCAGGAGCCTTTATATATATACGATGAAGGTCCTTTTGTATTATGCGTCTGATTTTTATTATTATTTTTTCCGGCGATTTTATATTGTAGTTTTGGTTGTTGATGAAGGTCCTTTTGTATTATGCGTCTGATTTTGATTATTATTTTTTTCCGGCGATTTTATATTGTAGTTTTGGTTGTTGATCTCACATTTTTCTCATTTTGCTGGTTGCCACGACTTTCATATAATAGCTGGTGTCACGAAAAGGCGCCGACATGACGAATTGTGTCTATTAATATATTCATATTATGTACATATCAGGTTGTGTTTTTTAGTCTCCAGCAGCAACAACACAGCAGTAGCAGTAGCTGGTACTGCCTGTGTGTGCGTAGCTATGGGCTATGACCCTCCAAGCCCATAGGTACGTACGTAGTGTATCGTATTTTCTCCTGGTTTGTAGGGCTGTGAATTGGTTGGACTTCCCGACTATCACATTAATGTCTGGTGGTTATTATTATTAGTTGGCTGGCGAACTGACTTGACTCCAGTTGCCTACTCGTAGTCGGCTGGCGCTATTTGGCGCCATTATACGGCTTATACTTACAGTCGTGGGGCCTATATAAGGCGACCTACTCTAGCGTGAACCGATTTTGACCCGACTTATCTCGAGAGGTCGCCTTATACATCAATAGGGCCGTTACCGCCCTATTTGACGTTTTGATGTCCCCTAATTCCCTCGATAGGGTGGTTACCGCACACAGCAGTTTGTATGTCACGGGGTACAATATTATACAGATGCCCCCAGTATACGTCATACTCCGCGCACGGAGAGTGTTAAGGCTGCAGCTATCTGACGGCATGATTCGGCGTCAGGGACAGGGATAGGTGGTGTATACGGTTAGGGTTGGGGGCTGCCTCTCGGATTTTTCAGCTAAGGGGTACAAATCAGCGCTCCTTTTGCAACTCCCATCGCCACCGGCACCGCCGATGTCGATGGCTTTAGATGCGCCACGAGTTGCAGTATCATATGGACGCCTCAGCTTTTTTCTCTCTCCTTGCCTGTGGGCGAGTGGTCTCACGGGGAACTGCGCACCCCGTAGCAAAGAAACCTTCCATAAACAAGGAAACCCCCAAATAGTCGGGTCGTTGGCACCTGTTGCAGCTTTTATATTACTATAGTTACCTAGCCAACCAACACCTAGCTGGCGACTTTTGTCGACCAACTCGCAGCTCTACGTAAAGCAGTACGGGGATGCCAGGGAACTAAAGGCTTATATATATTTGTTTCCCTCTCCATTTAATATGTTGTATCTCTCCCTCCTACTAATAGTCATAACTCAGATCCGGGGTCACATAGCAGGCTCCCCCCCCTGCCTGGTCGATGAAAACCCGACATGCTCCGTCCCGGCATTGTAGCCCCCCCCCCCCCCCCCCCCCCCCCCCCCCCCCCCCCCCCCCCTCGACCCGCACCCCCGACACACACTGCGGTTTGGGCCTTCGTTTTTATCGCGACTAGACTTCAGCCCTTTCTTGCCTCGTCTCGACTCCGTCGAGTTGCGCCTACCCCATGCTACGCGCTCTCAGCGCAGTTGCTTCCTTTTTTATTGTATTGCAAACAAATAAATTATCGCCACGGTGGGACTTGAACTCACGGAATCAACTTCAGAAACAACATTTTAAGGCACCAATAGACCACCGGGGCGACCGGTGATGTAAATGTCTCAAAAACAGCGGTGCGATTGGTTCCGCTTCGGGAAATCTCCTGTGGATCAATTTATTGAAGGCTTCCTCTTTTGATCTGGGATGTTTCGTTTTGGTTCAGCTGCCACATCGAGCCACACCGCATACAGTAGTGCAGTAGTCTCGGCATCCCAGTAACAGCAGTAGCAGCAGCAGCAGCAGCTCATCCAGGCAGCTACAGCTCTTACCCCCCCGAACACGTCCTTTGAATTTCAAAAGCATTCGCCCAGAACACAGCAATCTAACAGCAGCGGCAACAACTAAAGTCTAACAGCACCGGTACACCAGCAGCGAACCTCGCATTGGCTCATACCTGGTATGCGATATGCGCAAGACACACAGGAGGAAAGCCTTGGTTCTGTGTTTCCCCGTTTTCAACTTGCGACGCCCCCCGGGATTTCAAGCCAACTACATCCTAAAGGGACCTTGCACGAGTATGATATACCACGTAGCGTCAAGTGTTAACACATGCTCTTTTTAAAAAGAGTACAATACCGGGTACAGCAGGGTACAGGTATACAGCAGAGGTATCATATGTATTCCATGTGCGGGCTACGTACTCGTTCTCAATGCTGTACTCGCTGGCTGTGTACCCACTTGTTGTCGTCTATCCGCGGCGCTGCCATAAGGTGGCTTCGCCGCAGCTGCAGGTCGTGGGGCAGGAGTCTTCGGCGGAGCGCGGCCGACGGTTCCGGCGCGCGTTGAACGCCCTGGCGACCGTGCGACGGGGTAGCCATCTGGAGCAGGTCCTCTGTGCAGCTTGCAAGGTCGTTGACAGGCACCTTGTCGGGTGAGTCTTAAGTTGGTGATGGCGGTGGCAGTTGGGGGGGGGAGGGGGCGTACTCGTTTGTTGCTTGCCTTGGTGGTTTGACGATTGACCACGCATCCCTTTCGAGACGAAGCGTCGTTCCTACTCCTAGTAGAGACACCTGCAACATTTGAGGGGCGGCGAGGGGAGGGTTGTTGTCGTTGTTGTTGTTACTGTGGTATTTATTGGTACTACCATTGCTTCTGGTGGTGTTGTAGTTGGTCGTGTTGGTGTCGGTGGTTGTTGATGATGTTGTGGTTTTTGGTGGTGGTTGTTGGCGGTGTTGTTATTGTTATTGTGGTTTTTGTTAGCGCGTGGTGGTGTCTTGTCATAGTGGCTGTTGTAGTTGTTGCTGCAGCTGCTGTTGCTGATAGTGTTGTTGCTGTGGTTGGTGTCTTGAGATTCAACTGTCCTTTCTGTGAATATGCCCAAAGACATCTACAGTAGTAACCCCGCGCGCTCCCAAGCAAATGCCGATGCTTTTATCTTGTGTGCCGACCCGCTCCCTTCATACTGCCCGCGTTGGCTGTTGTGTTGGGTTTGTGTTGTGCGGGTGGTTGGTGGGTGGGCGCGTGGGTAGGTGGTGTTACGTTGACCCTTTTAGTGCTGCACTCTAATTCCAAGATAAACCTACGTATGACTGTAGTTTCAAGTATTTAGTCCCCACGACGGGAGTGCAGTTCTAATCGGGCTCAAGGATAACTACCGACGGTTATGGCAGGATAACTACCGACAGAGATGGCAAAATAACTACGGACACAGATGGCAGGATAACTACCGACACAGATGGCAGGATGAACTATCAATAGGCTAATTACAAGTGTATTACGAAGTCCCCACAAAGGGAGTGCAGTTCTGAACGGGCTCAAGGATAACTACCGACGAATATGGCAGGATAACTACCGACGGATATGGCAGGCCCTATCACTATAATAGGCTATAATTTAAAGTGTTTTATCCCCACAACGGGAGTGCAGTCCTAAACGGGCTCAAGGATAACTACCGACAGGTATGGCAGGATAACTACCGACGGAAATGGACCTATCAATACGGCTAATTTCAAGTGTTTGGTCCGCACAATGGGAGTGTAATTATTTACGGGCTTGAAGATAACTACCGACGCATATCGCAGTATCAATATATGAATAGGGCCCGACTACGGGGAACATATTATATAATAGTACATAAAAATAACTAAAATATGGTGTGTACAAATCAGGGGGGATGTAGGATTTTTTGTCCATCGTGAGTTCCGATTACTCACACGTACAAAAAAAAACGCTTCCACATCTGTAGGAGTGGATAGCACACAATAGTTTATGAAAAACCGTCACCATTACATCAGTACGCGACAGCAGTTCAGGCTCTTCTTATGTCAGCTAAGGCTCGCGGCTTATTGTGATGTCAACGCTGAGCATAGGCTCTTCACCCCTTTAGGACTGCACTCCCGATTTGGGGACAAATTGCTTGGAATTAGAGTCAAATATATGGTTATGTGCAGTGCAGTACTAACAGGGTTAAAAGGCTGTCACATTTATATATATCATAGGATTTAGAGCAGTGTTTCCTCGCTGAACACAAATGCTCAAGAGTAGCTGTAAATTCTTCAAAAAAAAAAATCACATATATATATTGCGAGTCAAGGGCGCACAAAAAAAAAAAGAAAACGACACCACACACGTAGGAAGGTCAGAATGAAAAACAAACCGGATCGCTGTGATCACAGGACGAAATGAGCAAAAACCATTTTTTTTTCGTTTTTTGTTCCCTTTTTTAACTTGGTTTTAGAGACCCCCCCTATTTTTTTTTCGCTGGTCGGGGGGTAATTAAAAAAAAACTTGACTTATTGTTTTCTGGGATCACAACGTTCCGGTTTCTTCCCTCCAATATAGAGGGGGGGGTGTGTGTGGTGTCGATAACTTTTTTTTTTGTGCGCCCTTGTGCGAGTATATATATATATTTCGAAATAGAACAGCCTGAAGTTCTCAACACACGTCGCGGACTGCTGTACGCACACTGCGCAGGTTCATGGGAGCTCAACTCGAAGCCGCGGCGTCCCTTTTCTCGGTGCTGAGCACGGAGGCCGCCGCAGGCAACACCAGGGCGGCGGCGGCGATGATAGCGCAAAGCGCAAGGGACACAGCATCTGCGGCGGCGGCGGCGCCGGTGCCACAAGAGGAGAAGAAGGGAGGGGCCGGGGCCAAGAACAAGAGGGAGGAGGACGGAGAGCAGAAGGAGGGGGGGGGGGCGACAGCTAACTCGGAGGAGGAGGAGGAGGAGGAGTTGGTGCGTCTGCCTCTGCCGGTCCTGATTGCAGCGGCCAGGTCGTTGCGGGTCCTCTACCGCACCGCTGTCTCGCTGGAAGGCTCGCTGGCGCCGACGGCGGGCGGGAGGAGGCGGAACGGGGCGGGCGGCCCCTCATCCGTTCGACTAGCGCGGTACCTGGCGCGGCAGTGCGATAAGTGAGTGGGCGGGGGTAGGGGAGGTGGCGCCTTTTGGGGGGAGGGGGGCGCGCGGGGGGTGCGACTGGGGCGTGCCGTTGTTAGCTTGTTTTTTTTCGGGGGGGCATGCAGAGCGTTGGACGGGCGGGGGGGGTGGGGGGGTGTGCTCGATATTCATGCATGGCCGTAGTCGTATGACCGTAGGAGGTTAAGGTTTGTGACCCTGCGCGCGTTTTTCAGGGTATATAGGGCGTCGTACGTAACCGTGCTGTTTTTTTTTTGTCTCTGGTGCGACCGGGTTTTTGATAATTTGGAATAGATGGGTGGGTCAAAGATGCAGCCCACGAGCGAAATATGCTGCATCTGGGTCGCAGGCCGTCAAGAGAAAGCCCGCGAAGAGGCGTGTGGGTATAATACGGGAGTTAGACGGAGAATTCGACGGCGTTTCTGGCGTACCCCCCATCCCCTATTCTGACTCAACAGCGAGGGTGTCGGTCGGCATGAAGCAGGAAACAATTGTTGGAATTTCCGAGTTTATCGCTGGATTTGTTGTATCAGGTACATAGTGATGCCCCCCTCCCCTCCCCGCCCACGACACAACCCCCCCCCCTCCCTCTCGCCCGTGACACAAACACGCCTCACTCAGGTTTCGGGGGAAGACTTCCCACGCTGTCGTCGAGCGTCATCTCGACGCGCTCTTGTTCGAGCTGAGGGGGTGCCCTTTCGGCACGGCAGCCGCTGCTGCGAGCACTGCCACTGCCACTACCGCCGCCGCCTCCGCCGTCGCCGCCGCATCTGTCTCTGTCTCTGTCTCTGTTTCCTGCTCCTCCTCCTCCGTTGCCTGTACCGCGGCGGCAACCGGCCCGACGCTCCCGGCGGGGCTTGTCACTGGCAGTGATGAGAATGGCAGGATGGAGCAAACCAAGAAGCAGCAGCTGCAGCTGCAGAAGCTGAAGAAGCAGCAGCAGCAACAACAGCAGAAGCAGCTGCAGCAGAAGCAAAAGCAGCAGCAGCAGAGGCAGCAGCAGCAACAACGGCAGAAGCAGCAGAGGCTGCAGAAGCAGCAGCAGAAGCAGAAGCAGCAGCTCCAGCAGAGGCAGCAGCTTCAGCAGAGGCAGCAGCTTCAGCAAAGGCAGCAGCAGCAGCAGCAAAAGGGCAAGGTTAAGGGGAAGCGGCCCAGGCCGGAGGCGGTGGTGGCGCAAGGGCAGGCGCAGAAAATACCGCAAGCCGCCGTCCCTCCCGCCCTCCCAGCTAACGAAACGCGCAGCGCCAGCAGCAGCAGTGGTGACGGTGCCAGTGGTGGTGCCGGTGGCTGCCCCGCACCTGCTTCTTTGGCGATGCAGGCTGGCGAAGGAGGTGGAACCTTGGACGCTGCCGGCGTGGGAGCCACTTCCGCCACGGCCGGAGGGGGGGGGGGGGAGTTGCCGCGAAAGTTGTGGACAGGGGCGGCAGGGAAGGTGCGCGCGCTGGTGTGAAGCTCGTACAGCTTGCGGAGTGTGCATATGAGCGTATGTATACTAGGGTTTTACACATGATGCATTGGCGTGATTTTCATACTGTTTAATAAGTGTGGTGTGTATTGGAAAAAATGAAACGGACCCCGAAGCTGTGAGATCGATATATGTATACCGGGTTGTTTGGCGTGAGATCCTGCCGAGTCACAGCTCTATGGATAAGTGTGTTTTGTATTTTAAGTTTCTTGTGTGAAGTGTATACGTAGCGTGTTGGTAGGATGTGGAGGCGTGTTTGTATGATGTCTATTAGGTGTGTTCACATGAAATACTTACCATGTTTTTGTTTTGTAGGAAATGTGAGGTGTATTTTAAATTGTGAGTCACGTGTATCAAGTGCTTGTGTGTTTGTATTACGTGGGTGGGGGAGGGGGTGAATCACCCGTTCGTGTGCTAGTGTTTATCAAGCGTAGGTATGGCTGTCGGTATGAAGTGTACGCATGTGTCTGTATCAAGCGTGCTTGTGTTCGTGTAAAGTGTCGTTATGTGTCGTAAACCTCCCTCCGTCCCTCCCTCCCTCCTTCCCTCCCTTCCCGCCTCCTCCCCTTCTGCAGCACCCTTTCCCGGGGCAACCGCACCTTAAGGGAGCAGCTCCCGACGATTCCTGGGTAGACAAAATCGAACCTCCGGAAAGACCCCCATCCGCCTCTTCCACCCTATCCTCGCCCCGGGGAGGCTCTAGCCGAAAGGATCAGCTCAGCGACACCCCCACGACGATTGCGAGCGAAAGCAGTGGCAGCGGCGGCGACGGTGGTGGTGGTGGTGGTGGTGGTGGCGGCGAGGGAGGGGCCCCCCCGCAAAAGATGGAAAATAAGGCCGTGTTACTATTTAATACGACGCCCAGCAGTAGTAGTATGGCAGCTGCCTCTCTTTCTCGTCGCAGTCATTAATCGCCCCGAGTTT